>JAJKFL010000145.1:0-18670 GCA_021186555.1 Reticulitermes speratus
TAAATTTAGTACAGTATCTATTATTTCCATTTCAAGATACTAAAAAACGCCATAGTTTTATTTCACTCTTTTAATCCTCAAAAATAGACACAATATTTTTTCCGTAAGGGGGGTAAATATTAGTGCTTTAATCACAAATCGTTTTATTCAACTTAAACCAAGAAATTTCATCATATGTTAAACAAAACTATTAGCAGCTCGGTTTTTCCCTCCCTAAATTTTTTAAAAAAATAACTTGTTTACGTTTTAAAATTAGAATTTTAAAAATTTAAAAATTTTGGGAAACAAAACGCTTAAAAATTTTAAATGTGTTTTCTCGGAACGTCTATGTCTAAGAACAAATTTTAGTAACTATCCATTATTCCTATTTCAAGATACAAAAAAAGCCCTAGTTGTATTTCACTTTTTTGATTCCTCAAAATTTGAGACACATATTTTTATCGTAAGGGGGGGGAGATATTATTATTTTAATCAGCAAAGTTCGTTTTTACTTCAACTTAAACCAATGAAAGAATATATGTATACAAAACTATTAGACAGGCCGGTTTTACCTTAAACCCCAAATTTTTATACAAACAAAAAATTTGTTAAAGGTTTAAAATTAAATTGTTAAAATTCAACGTTTTGGAAGCTGAAAACGTTTTAAAAAATTTTAAAAAGTTTTTTCTCGGAACGCAAGTCTAAGAACTAAATTTTTGTACAAAGTATCCATTAATTTCCCATTTTCAAGATACTAAAGAGCGCCACAGTTTGTGTTTCACTCTTTCTGAATTTCCCCAACACATGAGACACAATATTTTTGCTCGTAAGGGGGTTAGATATTATATAAACTTTAATCAGCAAAGATCGTTTTTACTTCAACTTAAACCAATGAAATGAAATCATAAGTATACAAAACAAATTTGATAGGCTCGGTTTTACCTTACCCTAAATTTAATACAAACAATCATCTTGTTTACGGTTAAAGTTAGAATTGTTAAAATTCAACGTTATGGAAGCTGAAAACGCTTTTAAATTTCAAATGTGTTTTCTCGGGAAAGTCAATGTCGAGAACTAAAATTTAGTACACGTATCCATTACTCCTATTGTCAAGATACTAAAGAACGTCATAGTTGTATTTCACTCTTTTTGATTACTCAACATATGAGACACAATATTTTACTCGTAAGGGGGTAATTATTATGTAGCTTTAATCAGCAGAGTTCGTTTTACTTCAACTTAAATCAAAGAAATGACATCATATGAAAACAACACTATTAGACAACTCGGGTTTTACCTTTCCCCCAAATTTAAGAAACAATAATCTTGTTTACGGTTAAAGTAGGAATTGTTTCATTTCATCGTTTTAGAAGCTGAAACGCTTAAAAATTTTTAAATGTGTTTTCTCGGAACGTCTATGTCTAAGAACAAAATTTTAGTACACGTATCCATTATTCCTAAATTTCTAATACTAAAGAACGCCATAGTTGTAATTCACTCTTTCGATTCCTCAACATATGAGACACAATAAATTTACTCGTAAGGGTGTAGATATTTTGTAGCTTTAAATCAGCAAAGTTCGTTTTACTTCAACTTAAACCAATTTAAATGACATGATATGTATACAAAACTATTAGACAGGCTCGGGTTTTACCTTTCCCTAAATTTATACAAACAGAAATATTGTTTTTCGGTTAAATTTAGAATTGTTAAAATTCAACGTTTTGGAAGCTGAAAACGCTTAAAATTTCAAATGTGTTTTCTCGGAACGCCCATGTCTAAGAACAAATTGTAACAAATATCTATTATTCCTAATGTCCCAAAATACAAAAGAACGCCCCTAGTTGTATTTCACTCTTTCTGATTCCCAACATATGAGACACAAATTTTTACTCGAAGGGGGTAAATATTATGTAGCTTAATCAGCAAAGTTCGTTTTTATATCAACTTAAACCAATGAAATTTCATCATAAGTATACAAAACTATTAGACAGCTCGGGTTTAAACCCTTTCCCTAAATTTTTACAAACAATAATCTTGTTTACATTTAAATTAGAATTTTTAAAATTCAACGTTTTGGAACTAAAACCTTAAAAAAATTTAAAGTGTTTTCTCGGAACGTCCCCCGTTACAAAATAAATTTTTACACCCCATCCATTATTCCTATTGTCCCCAAAATACAAAGAACCCCATAGGTTTTTTTCACTCTTCGTTCCCTACATATGAGACAAAATTTTTTTACCGTAAGGGGGGATTTATGTAGCTTTTTAACACAAAGTTTGTTTTTTTTCAACTTTTAAAAACCCAAAAAAAAAGACCCCCATTTGTATAAAAACAAAATTGACAGGCTCGGGGGTTTTAAAACCTTCCCCCAAAATTTTAAAACAATAAAAATTTTTTACGGTTAAAATTAAATTGTTTTTTTAAATTTTAAAGTTTTTTTAAAAAAAAAGCTTTAAAAAAACAAATGGGTTTTTTCGGAAGTTTTATTTTAAGAAATTAAAATTTTATACACGTATCCATTATTCCTATTGTAAGATCAAAAAAACCCATATTTTTATTTTTCCCCTTTCTGATTCCTCACATAGAACAAAATATTTTTACTCGTAAGGGGGGTAAAATTTTTTGTAGCTTTTAAACACAAGTTGGTTTTCTTTAACAAAAAACCCAAAGAAAAATCATAGTAACAAACCTATTAGACAGACTCGGGTTTTCCTTACCCTAAATTTATACAAACAAAATCCCCTTTTTAGGGGTTAAAAAAAAATAATTGTTAAAATTTTAAAATTTTTGGAACGAAAACCTTAAAAAAATTTAAATGTGTTTTCTCAGAACGTCTAAGCATGAACTAAATTTTTTTTACCCTACCCCTTTTTCCCCGTTTCAAGATACAAAAAAACGCCATAGTTGTATTTACTCTTTCTGATTCCCAAATAAGAACACAATATTTTTAATCTAAGGGGGGAATAAGTATTTAATCAGCAAAGTTTTTTTTTTTTTTCTTCAAATTAAACCAAAGAAAGACATCATATGTAACAAAAATTAGAAGTCTCGGGGGTTTTACCTTCCCTAAATTTATACAAAAAAAATCTTGTTTCGATTACAGTTAGAATTTTTCAATTCAGCGTTTGGGAAGCTGAAAAAAACTTAAAAAATTAAATGTGTTTTTCGGAAGTCTAGTCAAAACAAAAATTTTGTACAGTATCCATTATTCCTATTGCAAGATACAAAGAACCCCAAGATGTATTTTTCTCTTTTTTTTTCCCAACAAAAGAACCAAAAATTTTTTCTCGAACAGGGGTAATTTATGGAGCATAATCAGCAAAATTTTTTTTACTCAAATTAAACATTAGAAAGAAACATATTACAAACACATTGAAGACCGGGTTTTTTACCTTTCCCTAAATTTTAGAAAAAAATAACTTGTTTTTTGTTTAAATTAGAATTGTTTCCAATTACGTTTTGAAGCGAAAATGCTTAAAAATTTTTTAAATTTTTTTCCCCGGAAGCCCATAAAAAATAAATTTTAGTAAACCCCATCCATTTTCCATTTTCAAGATACTAAAAAAAGCCATAGTTTATTTCCTGTTTCTGTTTTTCCCCCCAAAAAAAAGAGACAAAATATTTTTACCGTAAGGGGGGTTTTATATTATGTAGCCTTAATCAGCAAAGTTCCTTTTACTTCAAATTAAAACAATGAAATGACATCATAGTATACAAAAAAAAAATTTGGACCCCTGGGTTTTCCTTACCCAAATTTATACAAAAAAAAAAAAACTTTTTTTACGGTTAAAGAAGAATTGTTAAAATTAACTTTTTGGAACTGAAAAGCTTAAAAAAATTTTAAATGTGTTTTTCAAAACGTCAAAATCAAAACAAAAAATTTTGTACACTATCCCTTTTCCTATTTCAAGATACTAAGGAAAGCCATAGTTTTATTTTACTCTTTTTAATTCCCCCCAAAATATTTTGACACAATTTTTTTCCGTAACGGGGGAGATATTATGTAGCTTTAATCACAAAGTTTCGTTTTTAAATTCAACTTAAACCAATGAAAAAAAAAATGATATGTTTTAAAAAAATAAACAGGGGCGGGTTTTTTCCCTTCCCTAAATTTTACAAACAAAAAATTGTTTTTGGAAATTTTAAATTTTTAAAATTAACGTTTTTGGAACTAAAAAAAGCTTAAAAATTTCAAATTTTTTTTCCTGAACTCTATTCTAAGAACTAAATTTTTTACACAAAAATTTTCCCCCTTTTCAGAACAAAAGAACGCCATAGTTTTATTTCCTCTTTCTAATTCCCAACATAAGAGACACAAAAATTTTTTTTCGTAAAGGGGGGAAATATTTGTACTTTAATCAGCAAAGTTGTTTTTATATCAACTTTAAAACCAAAAAAAATTTCATCATATGTAACAAAACTTTGAAGCTGGGTTTTACCTTACCCTAAATTTTTAAAAAAAAATAATCTTGTTTTACAGTTAAAGTTAGAATTGTTAAAATTTTAAAGTTTTGGAAAGGGGGAAAAAACTTAAAAATTTCAAATGTGTTTTCCCCCGGAAAATCCCCTTCAAAACTAAATTTTATACACGATCCATTATTCCTATTTCCAAAAAACCCAAAAAACGCCTTTTTTATTTCCTGTTTCCCCATTCCTCAAAATTGAACAAAAAATTTTTTACTCGTAAGGGGGGTAAATATTTTTGTAGCATTTTAAAACAAAATTGTTTTTTTCTTCAAAAATTTTCCAAGAAATACATCATATGTATAAAAAAACTATTAAAAGACTCGGGTTTTTTTTTTAAAACCCAAATTTTACAAACAATAATCTTTTTACGGTTAAAAATTTTAATTGTTAAAATTAAAAAATTTTGGAAGCTAAAAAATTTAAATATTTAAAATGTTTTTCTCAGAAAATCTTTTTTCTATGAAAAAAAAATTCTAGACAAAATACCAAATTCCATTGTCAAGTACTAAAGAACCCATATTGTAAAATTTACTTTTTGTTTTTTCAAATATGAGACTATTTTTTAAAAAGTAAGGGGGGTAGATTTTTTTTAGCCTTAACCAAAGTTCGTTTTACTTCAATTTAAAAAACCCAAGAAAGACATCATATGTATAAAAAAAACATTAGAACGCACGGGAATTTACCTTACCCAAATTTTACAAACAATAATCTGTTTAAAAGGTTAAAGTTAGAATTGTTAAAAAATTAAAGTTTTTTTGGGAACCGAAAACGCTTAAAAATTTAAAAAATTTTCTAGGAACGCAGTCTAATAACTAAATTTTAGTACAAAAAACCATTATTCCTATTAACAAACCTAAGGGGAAGCCAAGTTTAAAAACCTCTTTCGATTCCCAACCCCATGAGACACGATATTTTTCTCGTAAGGGGGGAAATATTTTTAGCTTTAATCAGCAAAGTTCGTTTTTACTTCAATTAAACCAAGGGGAAAACATGATATTAACAAAACTATTAGACAGGCTCGGGGGTTTTTCCCCCCCCCCAAAATTTTTACAAACAAAAATTTGCTTAAGGTTAAAAAATTAGAATTGTTAAAATTAAAATTTTTTTGGGAACGAAAAGCTTAAAAAAATTTAAATGTGTTTTTTCCCCCCCGGGAAGTCTATTCTAAGAACTAAAAATTTTTTTTACACGTACCAATTTTCCATTGCAAATAAAAAAAGAACGCCAAGTTGTATTTCACTTTTCTGATTCCCCAAAAATGAGACACAAAATTTTTACTCTAAGGGGGGGAAAAAAAAGAACTTTAATCAGCCCAAAAACGTTTTTTAAATCAACTTTTAAACCAAGAAATTACAAAAATAGGGATACAAAACTATTAACAGGCTCGGGTTTTTCCTACCCTAAAATTTTACAAACCCCAAAAATCTTGTTTTCGGTTAAAGTTAAATTGTTAAAATTAAAGTTTTGGGAAACGAAAACGCTTAAAAAAATTTAAAGGTTTTTTTCTCGGGGAAGTCCAAAATCCCCACCTAAATTTTTGTACACGTATCCAGTTTTCCATTGCAAAACTAAAAAAACGCCATAGTTTTTATTTTACTCTTTTTTTATTCCTTAACATTGAACAAAAATTTTTTTTCTCGTAAGGGGGGAGTATTATGTATTTTTTAATAAAAATTCGTTTTACTTCAACTTAAACCAAAAAAATGACATCAATGTACAAAAAAATTTAGTTCGGGTTTTACCTTCCCCCCAAATTTATACAAAAAAAAACTTGTTTACGATTAAAATTAGAATTGGGGTTTAATTCAGGGGGTTTTAAGCGAAAACGCTTAAAAATTTAAATGTGTTTTTTTTCCGGGGAAGTCTATGTCAAGAACAAATTTTAGTAAAAAGTACCATTATTCCCCATTTTCCAAAAAAAATAAAAACCCCAAAAAATGAAATTTTACCCTTTTTTATTCCCCAAAAAATGAGACACATTTTTACCGTAAGAGGGGGGGAAAATTAAAAACCTTAACAGCAAATTCGTTTTTTCTTCAACTTAAACCAATGAAATGCATCATATTATAAAAAACATTGACCAAAAGGTCGGGGTTTTAAAAATTACCCAAATTTTTCAAACAATAATCTTTTACGGGTTTAAAATTAAATTGTTTAAAATTTACGTTTTTTTAACCGAAAAAAACTAAAAAATTTTTAAAAAAGTTTTTTAGGAAAATCTATGTTAAGAATAAATTTTTTTACACTATCCATTTTTCCTATTTTCAAAATAAAGAACGCCATAGTTTTTATTTCAAAACTTTCTGATTTCCCAACATTGGACACAATTTTTTTTCTAAGGGGGTAGATTATGTGTTTAACACAAAGTTCGTTTTTTTTCAACTTAAACCAATGAAATGACATAATTTATAAAACCATTAGAATCTCGGTTTTACCTTTCCCCCAAAAATTTTACAAACAAAAAAATTTTTAAGGGGGTTTAAATTGAAATTTTTAAAATTCAAGTTTTGGAAGGGGGAAAAAAACTTAAAATTTTCAAAAATTTTTCCCCGGGAAGCTATTTAAGAACTAAATTTTAGATCGTATCCATTAAAATTTCCAAAATTTTTTTAAAATATAAATAACCCATAGTTTTTTTTCACTCTTTCTGGGTTCCTCAACAAATGAACAAAAAAAATTTTACCGTAAGGGGGATAGATATTTTAAACTTTAATCAGCCAAAATTTTTTTTTTTTTACTTCAACTTTTAAACCAAGAAATGACAAAAAAAAGTACACCAAAATATTAGACAGGTCGGGTTTTTCCTTTCCCTAAAAAATTTTACGAAAAAAAAAATTTTTTTTCGGTTTTTGTTAGAATTGTAAAAATTCCCAAAGTTTTGGAAGCTGAAAACGCTTTAAAATTTAAATGGTTTTCTCGGAAAAATCAATGCTAAAAAAATTTTTAGACACGTACTAATTTTTTCCCATTGTCAAATACTAAAAAAAAGACATATTTTATTTCATCTTTTTGATTCCTCAAAATATAGACACAATTTTTTTTACTCGTAAGGGGGGTAGATTAATTTCTTTTAACCAAAGTTCGTTTTTTTCAACTTTAAACCCCAAGAAATGACATCAAAAAAAAAATATTGAGCCCGGGTTTTACCTTACCCAAATTTTTAAAAAAAAAATAATCTTTTTACGGTTAAATTAAAAAATTTTTAAAATTAAAAATTTTGGAAGCTGAAAAAGCTTAACAAAAATTTAAATTGTTTTCCCCGGAAGTCAGTCCCCAAAAACAAAAATTTTTACAAAAAATCATATTCCTATGCAAGATACTAAAGAACTCCAAAGTGGTATTTCACTGTTTTTATTCCCAATAAGAGACAAAATATTTTTTCTGAAAAGGGGGGAATATTTTGTAGCTTTAAAAAACAAAGTTTTGGGTTTTTCTTTTTAAATTAAACCAATTAAATGACATATATTAACAAAACTATTAAAGACTCGGTTTTTCCTTTTCCCCAAATTTTTTTAAAAACAATAATCTTTTTAGGTTTTAAAATTTAAAAATTCCTTTTAAAAATTAACGTTTTTGGAACTGAAAAAAGCTTTTAAAAATTTTTAAAAGTGTTTTTTCAGAAGGGCCCCTGCTAAGAATAAAAAAATTTGTACTCGTATCCATTAAAATTTCCATTGTCAAAAAACAAAAACGCCATATTGTATTTCACTCTTTTGATTTTCAAATAGGGGCCCCCAAAATTTTTTTTCTCGTAAAGGGGGTTGATATTTTTTTGCTTTAACACAAATTTTTTTTTTTTCTTCAAATTTTTAACCCCAAGAAATAAATGAATGTAAAAAAAAACTATTAACAGGCCGGGTTTTTTCCCTTAAAACCCCCAAAATTTAAAAAGAAAAAAATATTGTTTTTTCGGTTAAAGTTAAAAAATTTTAAAAAAATTTAACGTTTTGGAACTGAAAACGCTTTTTAAAATTTTTAAAGTGTTTTCTCGGAACGTCAGTCAAGAACTAAATTTAGTAAAAAGTATTATTATTCCATTGTCAAGATACTAAAGAACGAAATATTTGTATTTCATCTTTTGATTCCTCAACATATAGACACAAAATTTTTACCTAAGGGGGAGATAAAAAGTACTTAATCGCAAATTCGTTTTTTTTTTCAACTTAAAAAAACCCAAGAAATGACATCTAGTAAAAAAACATTAGAAGGCCGGGGTTTTAAAAACCTTTCCCAAAAAATTTTACAAAAAAAACTTGTTTACGGTTAAATTAGAATTTTTAAAATTCAACCCTTTTTGGGGCTGAAAAAAGCTTAACAATTTCAAAAAATGTTTTTTTTCCCCAACGTCTATGTCTAAGAAAAAAAATTTTTTTACACGAATCATTATTCCCCATTGTCAAAATACTAAAGAACTCCAAAGTGGTTTAAAATTACTGTTCTGATTCCCCCCACAAAAAAGACAAAATATTTTTTCTCGAAAGGGGGAAATTTTGTAGGGGTTTAAAAAAGCAAAGTTCGGTTTTCTTCAACTTAAACCAAGAAATGACCTATAGTTAAAAAACATTACAGACCCGGTTTTTAAAACCCTTCCCCCCAAATTTATACAAACAATAAACTTGTTTTGGTTAAATTAAAATTGTTTTTAAAAAACGTTTTGGAAGCGAAAAGCTTTAAAATTTTCAAATTTTTTTTTTCAGAACGTCTATTCTAAGGGGTAAATTTGACACGTACCTTATTCCTATTTCAAAAACTAAAAAACCCATAGTTGAAAATTCCTTTCTGATTCCTCAAAAAATGAACACAATATTTTCTCGTAAGGGGGTAATATTTAAGTAACTTTAAAAAACAAAAATTCGTTTTTTAAAATTTAACTTTAAAACCAAAAAAAAACATCATATTAACCCCAAAATATTAGATAGGCCGGGTTTTTCCTTACCCAATTTTTTACATAAATAATCTTGTTTTTTGGTTACAGTTAGAATTGTTTCAATCAGCGTTTTAAAAAACCCCAAAAAACTTAAAAAAAATTTAAATGTGTTTTCCCCCGGGAAAGTCTATGTAAGAATAAATTTTTGTTAAAACGTATCCATTATTTTCCATTGGGGAAGATACAAAGAACCCTAGTTTTATTTCACCCCCTTTTTGATTCCTCAAATAGGGGGCACAATATTTTTTCTCTAAGGGGGGGAGATATTTTTGTAGCCTTAATCAACAAAGTTTTTTTTACTTCAACCCCTTTAAAAAAAAAAGAAATGACCTAAATTGGGGAACAAAATATTGACAGGCTTTTGTTTTTTAACCTTTCCCTAAATTTTAAAACAATAATCTTTTAAAGGTTAAAGTTGAATTGTTAAAATTAAAAACCTTTTTTAATCTGAAAAAAATTAAAAAAAATTTAAATTGTTTTTTTTAAAACGCCCCTGCGAAGAACTAAAAAATTTTGTAAAACCCCACCAAAATTCCCCCTTGCAAGTCAAAAAAAGCCATATTTTTATTTACCTTTCTGATTCCTCAAATAGAACAAATATTTTTAATCGTAAGGGGGGAGAATTAAAGCTTTTTCAGCATTTTTGTTTTACTTCAAAATTTAAAACCCAAGAAATACAACAAGAACAAAATAAGACAGGCTCGGGGTTTTTCCCTTTCCCCCAAAAATTTTTAAAACAAAATCCCCTTTTTACGGTTAAATTGAATTGTTAAAATTAACCTTTTGGAACTGAAAAAACTTAAAAATTTTAAATGTGTTTTTCGGAAGTCGATGTCTGAGAACAAAAATTTTTGGGGCATGTATCCATTTTTCCTATTTTTTAAAAAAACTAAAGAACCCCAAATCGTATTTCACTCTTTTTATTCCTCAACAAATGAAAACAATATTTTTCTCGTAACGGGGGGGGATATTTTGTAGCTTTAATCAGCAAAGTTCTTTTTTTCTTCCCCAAAATTAAAATTTGAAATGACACAATGAACACAACACTATTAAAACGACTCGGGTTTTAATTTCCCTAAATTTATAGAAAAATAACTTGTTTTGGTTTTTTAAAAAAAAATTTTTTCAATTCGCGTTTAAAAAACGAAAAATTTTAAAAAATTTTAAATGTTTTTCCCCAAACGTCTAAGTCTAAGAACCCCAAATTTTTGTAAAATTCCCCCTTTTTCCTATTGCAAATACAAAGAACCCCATAATTTTTTCACCTTTTTTTGAATTTATCAACATAGAACACAATATTTTCTCGAGGGGGGGAGATATTTGTACTTAAACACAAATTGTTTTTACCCCCAACTTTAACCGGGGAAAAAACATATGACACAACCCCCATTAGACAACTCGGGGGGTTTCCTTTCCCAAATTTTTTAAAAAATAACTTTTACGTTTAAAGTTAGAATTGATTCAATTCAGCGTTTTAGGGGAACAAAACGTTTAAAAAATTTTAAAAAAAGGGGTTTTTTTCGAACGTCAAAATCTAAGAACAAAAAATTTGTAAAACAACCCCTTTTTTCCCATTGTCAAGATACTAAAGAACGCCAAAGTTTTTTTTTCCTGTTTGTTTCCCAAATAGAAAACTATTTTACACGTAAGGGGGTAGATATTAAAATAGCCTTAAACAGAAAGTTCGTTTTTTTCAAAAAACTTAAAACCAAGAAAACATCATATGTAAAAAAAAACATTAACCCCGGGCCCGGGTTTTCCTTACCCCAAATTTAACAAACAATAAAAAAAGTTTTTGGGGTTTAAATTAAAATTTTAAAATTCAACGTTTTTTGGAACCAAAACGCTTAAAAATTTAAATAGTTTTCTGGAAACCCAGTCAAAAAAATAAATTTTTTTTAAAACCCCCATCCTTTTCCTATTGTCAAGATACTAAGAACGCCAAAGTTTATTTCACCCTTTTTGATTCCTCAAAAAAAGAAAACAATTTTTTTTTCTCGTAAGGGGGGTTAAAATTTTTTGCTTTAAACAGCAAAGTTTTTATTTACTTCAAATTTTAAACCAAGAAATGAAAATTTTTGTAAACAAAATATTTTTACAGGCCAAGGTTTTTCCTTCCCAAATTTTTAAAAAACAATAAATTTTTTTTCGGTTAAAAGAATTGTTAAAATTCAAAGTTTTGGAAGCTGAAAACGCTTAAAAATTTAAAAAGAGTTTTCTCGGCGTTGTTTTTAAAACTAAAATTTTAGAAAACGAACCATTATTCCTATTTTTCAAAAACTAAAGAACCCATAGTTTTTTTTCACTCTTTCTGATTTTTTAACATATGAGACACAATTTTTTCTTGTAAGGGGGGGGAATTTTTTGGGGTCTTTAATCGCAAAGTTTCCTTTTTTTTAATAAAAACCCAAAAAATAAATGATAATGATTCAAAAAAATTAGACAGGGTCTGGTTTTCCTTCCCAAATTTATACAAACAAAAATCTTTTTTCGGTTAAAAGTTAAATTTTTAAAATTCCAAGTTTTGGAAGCTGAAAAACGCTTAAAATTTTCAAAGTTTTTCCCCGGAAATCATTCTATGAACTAAAAAATTTTAAAAACACGTTCCCCAAACCCCATTGTCAAATACTAAAGAACGCCATAGTTGTATTTTTCTAATTCTTTTCCCAACGAGAGCCAAAAAATTTTTAAAACGTAAGGGGGGGGGTTTTTTAAACTTTAATCAGCAGAGTTGTTTTTTCTTTTAAATTAAACAAAAAATTTTATCATAGAACAACACAATTGCAGACCCCCGGGGTTTTCCTTTCCCAAATTTATAGAAACAAAATCTTGTTTACGATTTAAAATTTGAATTGTTTTTAATTTTTCGTTTTTTGGGGAACTGAAAACGCTTTAAAAATTTTCCCCAAAGAGTTTTTTTTGGAACGTCCCAATCAAAAAAATAAATTTTGTTTAAAAAATCCATATTCCTATTTGTCAAGAATAAAAAAAAGAACCCTATTGTATTTCTTCCCCTTTTGACCAAAAAATGAGACACCAAATTAAAATTTTTACTCAAAAGGGGGGAATATTTGGGAGCTTTTAAAAACCCAAAATTCGTTTTTACTTTACTTAAAAACCATGAAATACATGAAAAATTTTACAAAATATTAACAGGATCGGGTTTTTTCCCTTACCCCTAAATTTATACAAACAAAAATATTGTTTAAAAGGGTTTAAAATTAGAAAGTTTTAAAATTTAACGTTTTTGGAACGAAAACGCTAAAAATTTCAAATTTTTTTTCCGAAGTCCTGGCTGACAAAAAAAATTTTTTTAAAACCCCCCCTTCCCCTTTTTCCTATTGCAAGAAACTAAAAACCCCATAGTTTATTTACTGTTTCGAAATTTTCCCAATATGAGACCCCCAAATTTTTTTCGTAACGGGGGTAATAAAGTGAAGCTTTAACAGCAAAGTTTTTTTTTTTCTTAAAATTTAAAACCCAATTTTAAAGACATCATATTATACAAAACTATTAGACAGGTTTTGGGGTTTTACCCCTTCCCTAAATTTTTTTCAAACAATAATCTTTTTTTTCGGTTAAAATAAATTGTTAAAATTCAACATTTTGGAAGCTGAAAAAAACCCCCCTTAAAAAAATTTAAATGGGGTTTTTTAAAACGCAAAAACTAAAACAAAAATTTTGTACACAAACCATTTTTTTCCATTTTCCCCAAAAATTTAAAAAGCCAATTTTTATTTTTTCTGTTTCATTCCTCACATTTGAACAAAATATTTTTTTCGAAGGGGGGTAGATAAGTAACTTTAATCAGCAAATTTTGGGTTTTTTTTCAACTTTTAAACCAAGGGGAAAGACATCTAGTATACAAAAAAAATTAGACAAGGGGCCCGGGTTTTTTTCCTTTCCCTAAATTTTACAAACAATAATCTTGGGGTTTCTTTTAAAAATAAATTGTTAAAACAAAATTTTGGTTTTTGAAAACGCTTAAAAAAATTTAAAATGGGTTTTTTTTAGAACGTCTATGCAGAACTAAAAATTTTAAAAACACGTATCCATTATTCCCAAAGTCAAGATACTAAAGAACGCCATAGTTGCTTTCACTCTTTTTGTTCCAACATATGAACCAATATTTTTTCTCGAAGGGGGGAATTTATGTAGCTTTAAACCAAAGTTTTTTTTTTTCTTCAACTTAAACCAAAGAAATCCTAATTAAAAAAAAACTTTGAAAAGGTCGGTTTTACCTTTTCCCTAAAATTAACAAACATAAAAATTTTTACGTTTTATTAGAATTTTTCAATTTTTTCGTTTTTTTAACGAAAACGCTTAAAAATTTTTAAAATTTTTTTTCTCGGGGAAGTCTTTGTCTAAAAAAATAAAAATTTTCAAAACTATCCATTTTCCAATTTTCAAATACTAAAAGGGGGCCCTAGTTGTATTTTCCTTTTTCTGATTCCCAACATATGAACACAATATTTTTTTTCGTAAGGGGGTAAAAATTATGTACTTAATCAGCAAAGTTGTTTTTTTTCAACTTAAAGCAAGAAGACATCTATGTTACAAAAAAAATTAAAAAACCCCTTTTTTTTACCTTACCCAAATTTATACAAAAAATAATCTTTTTACGGTTTTAAATTAGAATTGTTTTAAAAATTAAACTTTTTGGGGGAAAAAGAAAAAACTTAAAAAAATTAAAGTTGTTTTTCAAAACGTCTGTCCCAAAACAAATTTTGTACACAAAAACCATTTTCCATTGTCAAATACTAAAGAAAGGCCCCAGTTGTATTTCAAACCCTTTTTGATTTCCTCAACATATAACACAATATTTTTTCTCGTAAGGGGGGGATATTATGAAGCTTTTAACACAAAAATTCTTTTTACTTCAAAATAAAAAACCCAAGAAATGACATCATATTATAAAAACTATTAAAACAACTCGGTTTTAAAAACCCTTCCCTAAAATTTTTCAAAAAATAACTTGTTCCGGGGTTTAAATTTGAATTGTTTAAAATTTAAAGTTTTGGAACCAAAACGCTTAAAAATTTAAATGAATTTTTTTTTGGGAACGCATTTTAAAACTAAATTTTTGTACACCCTCCATTATTCCATTTCCCAAAATCTAAAAAACGCCAAGTTTTAAATTTATCTTTCGGGTTTCCCCAAAATATAGACCCCCAAAATTTTTTAAAACTAAGGGGGGGGGATATTATTTAGCTTTTTAAAACCCCAAATTGTTTTTTTCTTCAATTTAAACCAATAAATACATGAATGTACACAAAACATTTTACAGGCTCGGGGTTTTTTAACCCCTTTTTCCCCCCCAAATTTTTCAAACAAAAATTTTTGTTTTTTCGGTTAAAGTTAGAATTGTTAAAATTCACGTTTTGGAAGCTGAAAAACCCCTTTTTAAAAATTTTTTTAAAGGTTTTTTTCCCCCAACGCTATGTCTTTTTACAAAAAAATTTTTTTTAAAAAAACCTTTACTCCTATTGTCAAGAACTAAAGACGCCCCCAAAAAAGTAAAATTTTCCCAAAAACTTTTGATTCCCAACGTAAAAAGGGGAAAAAAATTTTTTTTTAAAAACGTAAGGGGGGGGGGATTTTTATTAACTTTAATCAGCAGAGTTCGTTTTTTTTTTTTAAATTAAATCAAAAGGGGAAAAAAAATTTTTTTTGTATACAACACTAAAATTTAAAAAAACCCGGGTTTTAACCCCTTTTCCCCCCAATTTTTTGAAAAAAAAATCTTGTTTACGATTAAAGTTTGAAAAATTTTTTTAAATTTTTTTGTTTAGAACTGAAAACGCTTTTAAAAAATTTTTTTAAAGATTTTCTGGGAAAGCTATGTCTAAAAAAAGGGGAAAAAAATAAATTTTTTTTTTTCTTTTCCATTATTCCCCATTGTCAAGATACTTTTAAAAAAAGCCCAAAATTGTATTTCCTCATTCTGATTCCCAACATATAAACACATAAAATTTTTTTTTCCCAAAAAAAGGGGAATATTAAAAAAACTTAATCACAAA
This sequence comes from Reticulitermes speratus, assembly GCA_021186555.1. Taxonomy (NCBI): domain Eukaryota; kingdom Metazoa; phylum Arthropoda; class Insecta; order Blattodea; family Rhinotermitidae; genus Reticulitermes; species Reticulitermes speratus. The sequence continues at coordinate 15,397 of JAJKFL010000145.1, forward strand.
GTTCGGTTTTTTTTTTAGTTAAAAAACCCAAAAAAAAAGAAAAAATGTTAAAAAAAAACTATTAGACAGGCCCCGGGGGTTTTTTTTTTTCCCTAAATTTATACCAAAAAAAAAAAAATTTTTTTACGGTTAAAGTTTTTAAAAAATTAAAAGTCAACGTTTTGGAAAACTGAAAAAAGCTTAAAAAAAAATTTTTTAAAGGTTTTTTTCTCGGAAAAACCCCTGACAACCCCCAAATTTTTTTTTTCAAACCCCCAAAAAATTTTTCCCCCTTTTAAGATACTAAAAAACCCCAAAGTTTTTTTTTTCCCGGGTTTTTTATTTTCCCCCAAAATATGAGAAAAAAAAAATTTTTTCTCGTAACGGGGGGAAAATTTTTTTGGGGACTTTAAAACACAAAGTTTTGTTTTTTAAATTCAACTTAAAAAACCCAAAATTTTTTTTTTTTTTTTTTTTTTTTGGGGGGGGGTTTTTTTTTTGTTTTTTAACAAAACCCATTAGACAGGGGGGGGGTTTTTCCTTTCCCAAAAAATTTTTTCAAACAATAATCTTTTTTTCGGTTTTTAAAAAAAAATTTTTTAAAATTCAACATTTTTTTGGGAAAAAAGAAAACGCTTTTTAAAAATTTTTTTAAAAAGTTTTTTTGAAACGTCTTTTTCAAGAACTAAAATTTAGTAAAAAATATCCATTAAAATTTTTTTTTTTTTAAGAAAAATTTAAAAAAGGCCCCCGTTTTTTTTATCCCCCGTTTTTGATTTTTCCCCCAAAATATGAACAAAAATATTTTTACTCGTAAGGGGGGAAATATTAAAATTTAACTTTAATCCAAAGTTCGGTTTTACTTCACTTAAACCCCCAAAAAAAAAGACATCATAAAATTTTTCAAAAAAAAATTTGACCGACTCCCCGGGGTTTTTTTTTACCCCAAAATTTAAAACCCCAAAAAAAAAAACTTGTTTACGTTTTTAAAAAAAAAAATTTTAAAAATTCAACGTTTTGGTTGCGGGGAAAAAAATTAAAAATTTCAAATGTTTTGGTTTTTCAAACGTCCAAAATTTTTTTGAAAAAAATTTTAGTAAAACGTATCCATTTAAATTTCCCCCTTTTTCAAGAAACTAAAGAACGCCCCCCGTTCATTTCCCTCTTTCGATTCCTCAAAATATTGAAAAACAATATTTTAACCCCCTAAGGGGGGGGAGATATTGTTGCTTTTAATCAGCAAAGTTCGTTTTTTCCCCTTTTTCCCCTTTAAAAACCCAAAAAAAAGACATCATAAGTATAAAAAAAATATTAAAAGGCTCGGGGGTTTTTTTTTAAAACCCCCCAAATTTTTACAAACAATAAACTTGTTTTTCCGGGGTTTTTTTAGAATTTTTTTAATTCAGCGTTTTTTAAAAAAAATGGGGAAAACCCAAAAAAATTTTTTAAATTTTTTTCTCGGAACGTCTAAGCTAAGAACTAAAATTTTTTTTTTCAGGTAACCATCATTCCTATTGTCAAGATACTAAAAAGCCAGTTGTATTTTCACTCTTTCCTGATTCCCCCCAAAAAAATGAGACACAATATTTTTCCTCGTAAAGGGGGGGAGATATTATTTAACTTTAATCAGGGAAAGTTCGTTTTTACATCCCCAAAAAAAAACCCCAAAAAAAAAGACATCATAAAAAATTTTCCAAAAAAAATTTTTAAAAATTTTTGGGTTTTTTTTCACCCTAAATTTAAAAAAAACAATAATCTTTTTTTACGGTTTTAAAAAAAGGGAAATTTTTTAAAAAAACCCCAAAAAATTTTGGGAAACCAAAACGCTTAAAAAAATTTTTTAAAAGTTTTCCAGGGGAAAAATATGTTTTTAAAAAATAAATTTTTTTTAAAAAGTATCCTTTTCCCTAAAATTTTTTCCCCAAAAAAACTAAAAAAAGCCATAAGGGGTTTTTAAAATTTTTTTCTTTCGGGGGCCCCCAACTATGAGACACAAAAATTTTTTTCCCCCTAAAGGGGGGGGGGAAAAAATTTTGTTAGCTTTAAACAGCAAAGTTCGTTTTTTCTTCAAAAAAAAAAACCAAAGAAATACATGATATGTACACAAAACTATTTTTAAAAATCGGGTTTTTTCCTTACCCCCAAATTTATACGAACAAAAATATTGTTTTCGGGGTTTAAATTTTGAATTGTTTAAAAAATTTTTTAAAAATTTTGGAAGCTGAAAAAGCTTAAAAATTCAAATGTGTTTTCCCCGGAAAAAACCATTTTATAAAACTAAATTGTAAACACGTAAAAAATTATTTTCCCCCTTGTCAAGATACTAAAGAACGCCATAGTTGAAATTTTTTTCCCCCTTTTTGATTCCCCCCAAAAAATTAGACACAAAATTTTTACTCGTAAAGGGGGGGAATATTATGAAGGGTTTTTAAAAAAAAAAGTTCGTTTTTACTTCAACTTAAACCAATGAAAAACATATAAGTATAAAAAAACTATTAGAAGGCTCGGGTTTTTACCTTCCCTAAATTTTATACAAACAAAAATCTGTTTACGGTTTAAAATTTTTTAAATTTTTAAAATTTTAAAAAATTTTGGGGAAACTGAAAACGCTTAAAAAATTTTAAATGGTTTTCCTTTGGAACGGGCTTGGGTTTTTGAACTAAATTTTAGTACACTTTTCCCCCCATTCCTAATTTTAAAAATACAAAGAACGCCATAGTTTTTTTCACTTTTCGTTTCCCCAACATATGAGACCAATATTTTTTCCGAAGGGGGTAGATATTATGTACCTTTTAAACCCCCCCAAAATTTCCTTTTTTTTCAACTTAAACCCAAAAGAAAAAATAAAGTATTCAAAACTATTAGAAGGCTCGGGTTTTACCTTTCCCTAAATTTAAAACAAACAATAAACTTGTTTACGGGTTTAAAATTAGAATTGTTAAAATTTTAACGTTTTGGAAGCCCCCAAAAAGCTTTAAAAAATTTTAAATGGTTTTTTAGAACGTCTATGTCTAAAAACTAAAATTTTTTTACACGAAACCAATTTTTTCCCATTGTCAAGATACCCAAAGGAAAACCCAAAAGTTTTTTATTTTTAATCTTTCTGATTCCTCAAATTTTGAGAACCAAAATTTTTAAATCGTAAGGGGGTAGATATTATGTAGCTTTAAAACAGCAAAGTTCCCCTTTTTACCCTTTAAATTAAAACCCAAAAAAAATGACATATAAGTATACAAAACTATTAAAACAGGCTCCCGGGGTTTTTCCTTTTCCCAAAAATTTTTACAAACAATAA
>JAJKFL010000146.1:2500-13511 GCA_021186555.1 Reticulitermes speratus
ATACAAAATACATACATACCCTACATACATTACATACATAATACATACAACATACATACATAACATACATACATACATACATACACGACATACATTTTACATACATTACATACATACCCCTACATACATACATACATACATACATACATATATCAACATACATACATACATAATACTAATACCATCATACATAATACATACATACATACATACATACATGAGATACATACATACTAATACAAAATACATACATACATCATACTACCAACATATATAACCTACATACATACATACATAATATATACATACATACAACAGACCCTAATACATACATACAGACTACTACATACAAAATACATACATACATACCAAGCTAATACAGTACAACATACATACACATAAAACTACAACAAATACATACATACATACATACATAATTTCATACATTACATATATACATACATACTACATACATACAGACATACAATCAATAAATACAGACATACATACATACATACCCTACATACATAACATACAGTACATACATACCTCATTTCATAATATAAAGACATACATACATACAATACATACATACATACCATACATACATATAATACATACATACATACATACATATATACAACAACATACAACATACAACAACATATATCATACATACATTACATACATACAAATACACATAAACATACATACATATACTACATACCCTACATACAATATACATACATACATATAACATACATATATACATACATATACATACATACATACATACAAAATACAATTACATACATCATACATACATACATACATACATACATATATACCTACATACATACATACATACATCATACATTATAAAATACTAACATACATACAACTACATACATAAAATACATACATACATACATATTACAAAATATATACATAATACTAGATACATACATATATACATACATACATACAATACATAACATACTTATACTACATATAACATACATACATACATACATACATACATACATAAACATACATACATACATACATACAACTACATACATACATACATACATACCCTACATACATACAACATACAGACATACCAACATACAACATACCCTTTCATACATACATACATAGACATAATACATACATCAACTACATACATACATACATACATACATACATACTACATACATATACAACGATAGAACATACCCCCAACCATACTACATACATAACATACATACATACATACATACATACATACATAACATACCCTACATACAGAAAACATATATAACATATAAAACATATAAACAATAATAATTTTAAAAGATATATATATATAGATATATAGATAAATGAGAATATATATATAATAATTTAAAATATATGATATATAGATATATATATTTTATATATATAATATATAAATTTAAAATATATATATAGAATATAATATAGTTAATATATAATATAATATATATAAATATATTATATATATATAATATATATATATATAATATATATAAGAAAATAGATCATACATACATCAACCCTACATACAGACATCACATATAATACAACATACAATACATACAGACATAAATACATACAGACAACACACAACATAATACATACATACATAAAATACATACATACATACATATAATACAACATACATACATACATAAATATATATATATATATATATAATATATATATAATACATATAATTATAATACATATATACATACTACATACAGTACATACATATACTATATACATACATACATAAATACACATACATATATATATAGATAGATATTATATATATATAAACTTATATATATACATATATATATACATACATACATACATATATAAATATTATATATAATATAATATATATATAATATCTACAAATACATACATATATACCACATACATCCCTACATACATACATACATACTACATACATACATACATACATACCCTACATACATACCAATACATACATATATACCCTAACGACATCACTACATACATACATACATAATAATAATTCATATATAAAATTATATAATACAAATATATACATAATAATACATAATAAAAATAATAATAATAAAATATTATAAAATAATACAGAATACATACATAATACATAACATACATACATACATACATACATACATACATAATACATACAACATACCCTACATACAGACATACATACAACATACTATACATACATACTACATACATACATACATACATACATCCCTACATACATACATACATACATACATACATACATACATACATACATACATACAACATACAAACCCTACATACATAATAATATAATAAATACTAATAAAACATAAAATACATAATAATACATATAATAATATAATACATACATAATACATACATACATACATAAAATACACAATTTCATAAAATACATACATACATTTCATACATACAACATACATACCCAAAATCAACATACATAATAATTTTAAAACTAATAAAATATACATTTTATAATACAAATTACATACATAATAATAATAATATACAATACATAATACATACATACATACATACATACAACATACATACATACATACATACATACTACATACATAATACAACATACATACATACAACATACATAAACCCTACATACATACATACTAATAAAATAAATAATAATAAAAAAATAAAAATTAAAATATAATACATACATAATAATAATATATACAACATAATACTACTACATACATACCTACATACTACATACATACATACATACAACACCATACATATTACATACATCATACCATACATACATACATACATACATACATACTACATACAAATAATAAAAAATAAAATACCCAATAATAATAAAAACAACATAACCCTACATAAAAATAATAATAAAATTAACATACATAATACAACATACTACATACATACATACAACAACATACAACCAAATCATACAACAAAATAAAAATAAAAAAAAAAAAAAAACAAAACAACAAAAAAAAATTTTAAACAACAAAACAACATCAAACAACAACAACAACAACAACCAAAACAAAACAACAACAACAACAACAACATCAACATACTACATCAACATACAACATACAAATAAAATTAATAAAATTAATAAAATATAATACATACATAAAACAAATAATACAACATACAACATACAACAACAAATAATAGAATTATAAGATAAAAATAATACATAAAAACATAAAAATACATACAACTACATATAATAATTATAAACATACAAAAAACAACATACATACATACATACATACATACATAATACTACATACATACAACATTACAAAATAAAATAATAAAATACATACTACATACATAAAACATACATTACATACATACATCAAAAAACAACAACATACATACAATACATACAAATAATAGTATACCATACAACATACATACCCTGACAAAACATACATACAACATACATAAAAATCAAAATACTACATACATACAACATTTAAAAATAATATAAAATAAAAAAAATAATTTAAAACATAAAATTTTCATTTAAAAATAATAAACAATAATAATTAATAAAATAATAAAAATAATAAAACATACAACATTTTCATATATACTACAACATACATACTACATACATACATACATACATACATACATCCACAACATAATACTAACATACATCATACATTTCAACTACATCAAAATTTTAAAAAATAATTTAAATGATAATAAAAATAATAAAATAATACATAATTTTTTAACATACATACATATATAAAATAATCATACATAATACATACATACATACATACATACTAACCACATACAACAACATACAAACAACATACATACATCATACATACAAAATACCAAAATACATACTACATACTACATACCTACATCCTATAAAATAACATACCTCAAAAACCATCAACCTACATACAAAATTTAAAAATACAACTTAACAGACTTTTTAAACCAAAATACATACCCAAACATAAAATAATTAAACCCAAATCCCCCCATACCACATAACAAACCCAATACCTTTCTTAATTATTTAAAAACCCACAACCACAACCAAACCTCTACCCACAACCTACAAAAACCACTCCTTATACCACAGACTACATATACAAACCAATCCTAAAAACCCATAACCTTCCCTGGCCCCCTTTTTAACCCAAACCCCTCACCCAAAAACCCAAAATTTTCCCAAATACAAACCCCCCAAAATTTAAAATTTCCATGTGGAAAAAATGTGACCCACGCTAAAAAGTTAAAAAAACGAAAAAAAAAGGTCCCCAGAAATGTAATACTTGTGCAGTGCAAATTAAACCGCCCCTTTTCAACACCGAAAGGACGAAAAAATTTCTGCTTTCCCCGCGCGGCACATTAGATCAGCTCTTTTGCCCAAAATTAAAATTTAAAAAAAAATTTTTTAGAATAAAAACACAGGATTTAACCCCGGGTTTTGCATTCATTTACAAAACTCATCTAGTGTCAAAGAGACTTTAAAAATTTCTAGAACGTTGGCTGGCCCATAAGAGGGGTTTCAGTGCAAAGGAACGGTGTCAGGTCAAGAACTGTGTGCTATGTCATAGAGACGTGGCCACCTTCGACATTTCCAGACCACTGACTGCCCTTTTTCCAACGAGCACACGGGCCAAAAAAAGTTGCAGTAATCGTTCATTAGGGGTTTTTCTTTTGCATGACCACAACCACTGACGCCTCCGTTCGTGACATTGCATACCAATTTTCTAAACTTTATTGCATCATTTAAATTTGACCCTAACCTGTTTATTATAGTGTAAATAATTATTTTTAATGTAACATTTGTTTAAGGGAAAAAACAAGCCGAAGACGGGGCCCCCCTGCCCCGAAACATGCGTGTTAAATTAAATACATACGATGAAAAAATTCCATAAATGAATGATAGGTATTTAAGTACTCGGGGATCTCGGCACAGTGAAAACAGCTGGCTTTAATTTTTTGCAGGGGATCACCGGCATTACGAGATAATGCAAGGCACTGCTGTGTACGGTGGCCACACGTGTTACAGCTGGTGGTATAGCTTGCAGGAGATCACCGGCATTACGAGATAATGCAAGGCACTGCTGTGTAGCGGTGGCCACACGTCTTACGCTGGTGGTATAGCTTGCAGGAGATCACCGGCATTACGAGATAATGCAAGGCACTGCTGTGTACGGTGGCCACACGTGTTACAGCTGGTGGTATAGCTTGCAGGAGATCCCCGGGCATTACGAGATAATGCAAGGCACTGCTGTGTACGGTGGCCACACGTGTTACAGCTGGTGGTATAGCTTGCAGGAGATCACCGGCATTACGAGATAATGCAAGGCAACTGCTGTGTACGGTGGCCACACGTGTTACAGCGGGTGGTATAGCTTGCAGGAGATCACCGGCATTACGGATAATGCAAGGCACTGCTGTGTACGGTGGCCACACGTGTTACAGCTGGTGGTATAGCTTGCAGGAGATCACCGGCATTACGAGATAATGCAAGGCACTGCTGTGTATACGGTGGCCACACGTGTTACAGCTGGTGGTATAGCTTGCAGGAGATCACCGGCATTACGAGATAATGCAAGGCATGCTGTGTACGGTGGCCACACGTTTTTACAGCTGGTGGTATAGCTTGCAGGAGATCACCGGCATTACGAGATAATGCAAGGCACTGCTGTGTACGGTGGCCACAACGTGTTACAGCTGTGGGATAGCTTGCAGGAGATCACCGGCATTACGAGATAATGCAAGGCACTGCTGTGTACGGTGGGGTTTCAAAAGGCTCCCGGGATAGTTGGGGGGTTGGAAGTGAATCGGGAAAAAATGGGAAGTTGGGAATGAGTGAGAGACCTGATAAGGAGAAAGCAGAGACTAATGTAATATGCTGTGAAAAAAAGGGCAGTCATCCTCTGCCCCCTGCTTCCCCACCCCTGCGCCATTAAATAAGAGACCCCAATTTCCCCCATTCCCGCCACGTTTCGGGGACTCCTAAATTATCCCCTTGCGCAGCAGTGGTACCTGCTTGTTGATGGTGAGAAAAAGGGGGGATGAATTTTGCTTTCCTTTAAACTCCCCCCCCCCCCCTCCCAACTACCCACCACTTCCGCCTTCTCTCCTTTTAAAAGGGCGTAATCCGCCGATTTGCCATTGGGGCCTCTGTTTTACAGCCCGCTGGCTGAAAAAAAAGGAGCACACACAAAAAAGTGATAAGTCTTAAGCCTCACTGCTTTAACTTAGGCACTGGATTTTTGGTTTAAGTGAGACGGGAAACGCAAGGAACTGTTGGGGAATGAATAAAGGGATTTAAGCTAAAGGGGGCTCCGAAAGAGGGCTCAAAGCTAGTGGGAGTTTATCTAATTTCAGGCATTGCTCTTCAGTCTGCTGGTTTTCCGTCTTAACCGCCTCTCCTTCGTCCCTTGGGACATCTTCCCTCGCACAAGCACGTAGCTAAGTGTCGGTACGTCTTCACTTGGACTGTAATTTGGGAAAATTTTGTGGGAGGGAGGGTTGCGTACATTGGGTCTAGTGCGCGTTAATAAGAGCTTAGATCTGGGCTAAACTGTAATTTGTGTTTTAAGGTAAATGTTTTAAAAACAGGACTTAGATACAACTTTGGGGTATCGGAAAGAGAAGGGAGAGTCAGCTTGACCACTGGTCGTTATACCGTAAGAAGCTAGAAGAGCCGCCGATCGATCCGTTTGTCATGACTGGCGTGAATTCACAGTTTCTGTATGAATATGTACACTAGTTCGTGATTAATGCGACTGATCAAGTTCACATTCGTATAATATGTACACTGATTCGTGATTTAAATGGACGAACAATGCACAGTTCTGTATGAATATGTACAGCTGAGTTTTGATTAAGTGCGACTGATACAAGTGTCAAAAGTTCTGTATGATATGTACAGCTGAGTTCGTGATTAAGTGCGACTGTACAAGTGTCACAGTTCTGTATGAATATGTACAGCTGAGTTCGTGATTAAGTGCGACTGATACAAGTGTACAGTTCTGTATAATATGTACAGCTGAGTTCGTGATTAAGTGCGACTGATACAAGTGTCACAGTTCTGTATGAATATGTACAGCTGAGTTCGTGATTAATTTGCGACTGATACAAGTGTCACATTTCTGTATGAATATGTACAGCTGAGTTCGTGATTAAGTGCGACTGATACAATGTCACATTTTCTGTATGAATATGTACAGCGAGTTCGTGATTAAGTGCGACTGATACAAGTGTCACAGTTCTGTATGAATATGTACAGCTGAGTTCGTGATTAAGTGCGACGATACAAGTGTCACGACCGTCGGAATACATTGCATTGTAAAACACTTATTTGGCTCCAAAAACTATCAAATAGAGTAAACAATATAAATTGACCCCCGAAAACAAAAGGGCGAATATAATGTATTTTAATGAAACAGGAACAATTTGTGGAAGCATAAAGTACGTTTAGTCTCATTCCGTAAAAAACGAAAAGCAGCCAACCTCAATAAATAACAGGTCTGACTGAGCTGAGTGGATCTGCGCATTAGTTTGAGAGTGGGCGATCTGACTTGCCAGCCACGTGTTCTATCCCACGAAACGTCGGAACAGTTGTATTACAGTGGGCGATGAGGTAACAGCGAGCTTCTGCTGTGGGCCTCTTGCTTTGGTGTTGTAGAAACAAACGTAATGAGGCTAGAAATGTATGTGCTAGGTGTCGAGATTAAGTAGGTCCTCAGTCACTGAAGACATTAGCAGTAAAGTTTGTAGTTAAATAACTGGGGAGCTACGGTGTCCGTCCACATGCGTTTAATGCGTGATATAGAGAAGTGACAAAGGTTGAAAGGTCGCAGTGTAATGTGTCATTATGAAGGCACATTTAAGAAAAAAGAATTTGCACCAAAATATGCACCGCAACGCTAGTTCATGCACATCACCCTGAAAGCAATTTAGTAAACCATATAAAATCCACTTTCCGTTGAATTACCTGACCATTATAACGTATTCAAAGACACGAACGCGAATTAAAATTAAAAGTCTTATGCGTTGTTCCAAAACAAAAATTCATCGTCACTCGCACATGCGTCGTACCGAAGTTTCTGTCATTTGATGGCCACGGTCTGTTACAGGTGAAAGTATGTTCATACCGAGACTTTCGAACGAAATGTAACCTGTGTCAGACAGCAGGGGCGATTACTTCTGCTGTGTCTAATGTACTATTCAGTGTCTGTATATGCAGCCCTGAACACCTTTGTCTGTCCGTGACGCTATCTTAATTAATTGCAGGGATTATTTGTGCATTTAGATTATTCTGATGTTAAGGGAGAACCGAGGTGCCGGTGTTTTAAGATGCTTTGGTCTGTGAAATGTTGTGCGTTCGCTGAATTTTGTGCGCCCCGCTAAGTAGGAACATTTGCAGTCGACATGCAGCCTGTAACAACAGCGCTGTTTACAGTTTACTGACTGCATGACGTCATGCTCACTGCTGTGCTGTACCCACAGATGAGGAACTCAGCGCACGGCGAAGACGCTTTTGGTGGTTTCGTTACCGCTGAAAGAAACACTGCGAAGTTAGACGTAATGTTTTATAGGCTGAAGGTGCGTGCTGGAAGAGTGGCGGTCAAAATGGCGTTTTGAAACTGTCAGTGCAGTTGTTATTGTAAGTTAAGCTTATAAAATAAACTGCAATTAAACTTGAGTACACATTAATACCGCATTAATTAATTAATTAAGAAGTCATGTACTGGTCACTTTGCATTATCAGCTACGTGTTCTCTGCTGCTTTACATATACATGACGAGTGCCCTAGCGGTCAGTTCACTCGTAAGTGTTCGAAGTCTAACACTAATTCTGCCACTAACGCCGGTCGTCACTATGTACAGTCATTGCATTTAGTACCTATATCATATATTTAGCGTGATTAATTTTAAGCTGCACTGACACAGATATCCTACGTATATACGATGGCCGCACAATTCATTCCTTTATATTTACACCTTTCTTAACATTTTCATAGCATTCCTCGCAATTTAACTTTTATTTTTCCACTCTTAAGGCCATTCATCACTTTGTGCTTCCAGCGACTGCAGGGCTTAATTGCGGTAGAAAGTGTATCACGTGACACCATACAGACATACAGACATATGTTTATAGAGAAACCGTAAAAGGTAAGCAGTTAAATGATAAACGTACGGTAAAAAACCCAAAAAAATCTTTGAAGCCGTCACTGAAGGTGAAGGCCGAATGACGTATAACCCCCAACAACACTAGTTCAACGTACAGTAGGCCGACGTATACGCACACCACCACACACTAGTTACAACACGTACGCAGTAGGCCGACGTATAACGCACACCACCAAACACACCACACACTAGTTACAACACGTACGCAGTAGGCCGACGTATAACGCACACCACCACACACCACACACTAGTTACAACACGTACGCAGTAGGCCGACGTATAACGCACAACCACACACACACATATTACAACACGTACGCAGTAGGCCGACGTATAACGCACACCACCACCACACACCACACACTAGTTACAACACGTACGCAGTAGGCCGACGTATAACGCACACCACCACACACCACACACTAGTTACAACACGTACGCAGTAGGCCGACGTATAACGCACACCACCACACACCACACACTAGTTACAACACGTACGCAGTAGGCCGACGTATAACGACACACACACACAACACTAGTTACAACACGTACGCAGTAGGCCGACGTATAACGCACACACCACACACCTAGTTACAACACGTACGCAGTAGCCGACGTATAACGCACACCACCACACACCACACACTAGTTACAACACGTACGCAGTAGGCCGACGTATAACGCACACCACCCACACCCACACTATTAAACCGTACGCAGTGGGCCCCGACTATAACGCACACCAAACCCCCAAATAGTTACAAAAACGTACGCAGTGGGCCACGTTAACGACACCACCACACCCCAAAAAGTTACAACACGTACGCAGAGGCCGAGATAACGCACACCCCCAACCCCCAGTTAAACACTCGCAGTAGGCGACGTATAACCCACACCACCCCACAAAAGTTACAAACTTACGCGTGGGCCGGGTAAAAACCCCCCACCACCCCCCAAAGTTAAACACGTACGCAGTGGGCCCGACGTAAAACGCACAACCACACACTGTTACAACACGTAGCAGTGGGCCCGACGTATAAAAACCCAACCCCCAAAACCCACCCCCCACACACTGTTTACAACACGTAGCATGGGCCACGTTAACCCCCCACCACCCCCACCCAGTTACAACCGACGCAGTACCCGACGTAAAACGCACACCACCAACCCCCAACCACACACTAGTTACAAACTTACCGTAGGCCGAGTATAACGCACACCACCGCACACCACACACTAGTTACAACACGTACGCAGTGGGCCGAGTTAACGCACCCCACACACTAGTTACAACACGTACGCGTAGGCCGCTAAAAACGCACACCAACACTAGTTACAACACGTCGCATAGGCCGCGTAAAACGCCCCCCACACACAGTTAAACACGTACGCGTAGGCCGACGTATAAGCAACCACCACACACCAAAAGTCTCAAATTTTTAAAATTTTACAAAAAATCGTGCTCGGAGCAACATTAAGAAGTAATAAAACATTCGACCCATTTAAACATCTGTAAACCCAAATTACCGTAATTTTTAAATCTATCTTCTTCTTATTTCACTCATCTCTTCCCTTTTTTTAATTATTATTATTATTATTTTATATTCACTTCAGTTTGTTTAAAATTTCGCAAAAAGAGTTTTTAAATTTACACATTTCAGTCGCGATGCTGCATATGTTGTATGTATTTGTATATAACAAAGCAACTCACCTGTGAGGTT
>JAJKFL010000014.1:7500-115000 GCA_021186555.1 Reticulitermes speratus
TTCACACATTTCACACATTCACTCATTCATACATCACATTTCACACATTCAGTATTCACACAATTCACTCATTTCACACAATTTCACATCATTTCACACAATTCACATATTTCACATATCACACATTTCACATATTTTACTATTGCACACAATCACTATTTCACACAATTACACTATTTCACACAATTCATAACATTTCACACATTACACATCATTTACACATAATTCACCATTTCATACATTTCACTACATTTCACAAATTCACTATTTCACACAATTTCACACATTTCACACAATTCACTATTTCACACAATCACTCATTTCACATATCACAATTTCACATATTATTACGTATTGCACACAATTCACTCATTTCACACAATTCACTCATTTCACATAATTAACTCATTTCACACACAATTAACTCATTTCACACAATTCACTTCATTTCACACAATTAACTCATTTCACACAATTCACATCATTTCACATAATTACCATTTCACACAATTAACTCATTTACACACAATTCACTCATTTCACACAATTCACTCATTTCACACAATTCACTCATTTCACACAATTAACTATTGTCACACAATTCACACTCATTTCACACATTTCACTTCTCATTTCACATCCACATTATAATTAATTCACACAATTTCACACATTTCACACAATTTCACTCCTTTCACGCATTTCACTAATTTCACACATTTAAATATTCACACATTTCACACATTTCACACATTTACACATTTCACACATTAACAAATTTCACACATTTAACATATTTCACACATTTCACACATTTAACACATTACACTCATTTATCACATTTCACACATTTAATTAATTTCACACATTTCACACATTTCTTTCATTTCACACATCACACACATTTCACATATTATTCGTATTGCACACAATTCACTCATTTCACACAATTCACTCATTTCATACATTTCACTCATTTCACACAATTCACTCATTTCACACATTTGATTCATTTCACATATTATACCTATTGCACACAATTCACACATTTCACTCATTTCACACATTATACGTATTACACACAATTCACTCATTTCACACATTTCACTCATTTCACACATTTCACTCATTTCACATATTATACCTATTGCACACAACTCACTCATTTCACACATTTCACTCATTTCACACATTATACGTATTGCACACAATTCACTCATTTCACACAATTCACTCATTCACACATTATACGTATTGCACACAATTCACTCATTTCACACATTTCACTCATTTCGTATATTTCACACATTACACACATTTCACATATTATACGTACTGAACACAATTCACTCATTTCACACATCACACACATTTCACATATTATACGTATTACACACAATTCTATCATTTCACACAATTCACTCATTTCTCACAATTCACTCATTTCACACATTTCACTCATTTCACACATCACACACATTTCACATATACGTATTTCACACAATTCACTCATTTCCCTCAATTCACTCATTTCTCACATCACACACATTTCACATATTATACGTATTACACACAATTCTATCATTTCACACAATTCACTCATTTCTCACAATTCACTCATTTCACACATTTCACTCATTTCACACATCACACACATTTCACATATTATACGTATTTCACACATTTCACTAATTTCACACATTATACGTATTACACACAATTCATTCATTTCACACATTTCACTCATTGTACATATTATACCTAGTGCACACAATTCACTCATATCACACATTTCACTCATTTCACACATTATACGTATTGCACACCATTCACTCATATCACACATTTCACTCATTTCACACATCACACACACATTTCAGATATTATACATATTTCACACAATTCACTCATTTCACACATTTCACCCATTTAGCACATTTAACACATCTATCACATTTATCACATTACACACACTTCACACATTAAACTCATACATTACAATCATTACACGCATTACACACATTTCACGCATTACACGCATGACACACATTACATACGTTACACACATTTCACATATTACACGCATTACAAACATTTCACACATTTCACACATTTAACACATTGAACACATTTCACACATTTAACACATTTCACACATTGCACACATTTCACATATTATACGTATTACACACAATTCACTCATTTCACACAATTCACTCATTTCATACATTTCACTGATTTACACAAATTCAGGTATTTCACACAATTCACTCATTTCACACAATTCACGTATTTCACACAATACACTCATTTCACACAATTAACTCATTTCACATAATTCACTCATTTCATACATTTCACTCATTTCACAAAATTCACGTATTTCACACAATTCTCTCATTTCACACAATTCACTCATTTCACATAATTCACTCATTTCACACAATTAACTCATTTCACACAATTCACTCATTTCATACATTTCACTCATTTCACACAATTCACGTATTTCACACAATTCACTCATTTCACACAATTCACTCATTTTACATAATTCACATCATTTCACAGAATTAACTCATTTCACAAAATTCACTCATTTCATACATTTCACTCATTTCACACAATTCACGTATTTCACACAATTAACTCATTTCACACATTTCACTCATTTCACATATCGGACACATTTCACATATTATACGTATTTCACACAATTCACTCATTTCACACATTTCACTCATTTCACACAATTCACTCATTTCACACATTTAACAATTTAACACATTTAACACATTTCACACATTTAACACATTTCACACATTTTACACATTACACACATTAAACACATTTAACACATTTCACACTTTTCACACATTTAACACATTTCACTCATTTCACACATTTAACATATTTCACACATTTCACACACTTCACGCATTTCACACATTTAACACATTTCACACATTTAACTCATTTCACACATTTTACACATTTAACACATTTAACACATTTCACACATTTCACACATTTCACACATTTAACAAATTTAACACATTTAACACATTTCACACATTTAACAAATTTCACGCATTTAACACATTTCACACATTTGAAACATTTAACACTTTTAACACATTTCACACATTTAACACATTTCAAACACTTCACGCATTTCACACATTTAACACATTTCACACATTTAACTCATTTCACACATTTTACACATTTAACACATTTAACACATTTCACACATTCAACACATTTATCACATTTCACACACTTCACGCATTATACACACTTAACACATTTCACACATTTAACTCATTTCACACATTTTACACATTTCACAAATTTAACACATTTCACACTTTTAACAAATTTCACACATTTAACACATTTCACACATTTGACACATTTCACACATTTAAAACATTTCACACATTTAACACATTTCACAAACTACACGCATTTCACACATTTAACACATTTCACACATTTAACACATTCACGCACTTCACGCATTTCACAAATTTTACACATTTCACATATTTAACTCATTTCACACATTTTACACATTTTACACATTTCACACATTTCACACATTTAACAAATTTTACACATTTTACTCATTTCACACATTTCACACATTTGACCCATTTCACACATTTAACACATTTAACACATTTCACACATTTAACACATTTCACACATTTAACACATTTCACACATTTAACACATTTCACAAAGTTCACGCATTTCACAAATTTTACACATTTCACATATTTAACTCATTTCACACATTTTACACATTTCACACATTTAACACATTTCACACATTTAACAAATTTTACACATTTTACTCATTTCACACATTTCACACATTTGACACATTTCACACATTTCACACATTTAACACATTTCACACATTTAACACATTTCACACATTTAACACATTTCACACACTTCACGCATTTCACACATTTAACACATTTCACACATTTAACTCACTTCACACATTTTACACATTTCACACATTTAACACATTTCACACATTTCACACATTTAACACATTTCACACATTTAACACATTCAACTCATTTAACACATTTCACACATTTAACACATTTCACACATTTCAAACAATTAACACATTTCACACCTTTAACACATTCCACACATTTAACACATTTCACAAATTTAACACATTTCACACATTTAACACATTTCACACATTTAACACATTTCACACATTTCACACATTTAACACATTTCACACATTTAAAACATTTTACACATTTCACACATTTCACACATTTAACACATTTAACACATTTAACACATTTCACACATTTAGCACATTTCACACATTTCACACATTTAACACATTTCACACATTTAACACATACCACACATTAGACACATTTCTCACATTACACATATTACACACATTTCAAACATTACACACATTACACACATTTCAAACATTACACACATTTCACACATTAATCATAAACATTACACACATTTCAAACATTACACACATCACACGCATGACACACATTTCACACATTACACATATTTTAACATTTCATACATTACACACATTTCACACATTAGTCATAGACATTACACACATTTCAAATATTACACACATTTCACACATTACACTCATTATACATTACACACATTACATGCATTACACAGATTTCACGCATTACACGCATGACACACATTACATACATTACACACATTTCAAACATTACACACATCAAACGGAAGGCACATCAGACTGAATCATGCTGTCTCTTCCTTATCAAAAGACATTTATCTCAGATACTATCTGCTTGTATTCAGCACCTCCAGACTTCAGCTACTAGCAGTAACACGCATGCCAGAATGCAGACTGATGCTTAATAAAGACTACAGCGTTGCCAGTGAAGTCCAAGGTGGCTGTGCAGCCCACCCACTCTCCTATTCAATGGGCCCCCGAGTTTTTTCCCCCGAGGTAAAGCGGCCGAAGCGTGAAGCTGACTACTGAACTCCAGCTAGTGTGGAGGTGAGAATGAGTGGAGCTGTACCTCTATTCCCCTATATTCTTGCATGGAATGGGCAATGAACACTTTTAGGGCGCTGTAATTCCGCAGTTCTGCATCCAAGATGGTCGTAAAGACAGCCATGTAAATGCCCACCTAGATGTAGAATGGCCATAGGGTAAAGGTTAACTCAAAGCTCTGCGACACAATATGCCTACAGCTCACACACTTGCACTAACCAACAAAATTTACTGCTACGTTCACACGAACTTCCTATTCTGGAGATACTAGATACTGGAATTAACCTTTGGTCAGAACTGTACATAATCCTTCATATACTCGTACTTATTTCAATTCCTTATACAATATTTAAATTAATCAATGTGGCTACCTATTTCTGCACAATTAAATCACAGTGTCTAAGACTAAACCCTTCTGTTGTGGACTGCCCTAAACATTTAACACTGGTCTGCTTTAGACTGCCTATTGAAATGAAAAGACTGTACAAATAAAACGCCAGTCAACCCCCCCCCCCCCCCCCCATCATCTCCATAGCTCAACAATAAACTTACCTTTTCACAGGAATCCCTAAGCCACAAACCTTTTATTATTTCTAAGTGTATACTGTACTTCTGTCCTTTTCGAAGCAGGTTTTCCTAAGCACTATATGACTCCCTCCAGCATCACCATTTTTGCCAAAGTCTTTCTACCAAGCATTTCCTGTATAGTACAGCCCATTTTTGCCACCACACATGAAGACGTACATCCTCCTCCCAAAACAGTCTTTTTTTTAAGTGTGTTGTTTATTGAGACTGCCAGCTGCTGAGACAGTGACACATGCATGAGTACTGACAGCATCAGAGGAAAGATACACAGGCAGTCCAAGGTACTCGGAGTAAAACCTGTCCCAGTGCCACTCTGTCCAACACAAATCCCACAAGCACTAGCCTGGACCTGAACTTGGGCATCCACTAAGAGGCCAGTGACCATGGAACATCCCCAAAGCAGTCTCATTACACTGCAGTCTGTTTCTGTTCACTACTCTGCAAAACTCTGTACATTTTCTTGCCTTCCAGTTTCTTAATTCTCCCCACTATATTCACAAAGCAAACAATCTATCGATTCCACCTACATCAAATGTTCCTATGCCATTCTTATGTGATGCCAAGCCAGTCAAATCTGTCTGCAGTACAGTTCTAGTCTGGATTCCTGAAGCCCTGAATATTACCCCAAAAGCACTGGACTTCCTCCCAGGCTGTCATTACACTGCAGTCAATTTCCAGTTACTGTTCATCGCAAGACATTTATTTACCTCCTAGACACTCTGGTACAGCATTTAGCCAATGGCCTGTTCCTGTACTTGTTGTTCTCTTCACAGCCACTTCCCACATTGACTTTACCCCCATGACATATTTTACTATAGCGGTTATTGCTGTTACACATGTATTCATATACAGAATGCTTAGCTTCAGGAACACAGATGAACTGTGTGACATTATACGAGGGCTAGTCAAAAAAGAGTGAGAATGAATTTATTACTCAGCAAATACGTTAGGCAGAGTCCAACTTGATATGGTCTTTTTCAACGTAGTCCCCATCGAGCTGTATGCACTTGGTCCAACGTGTCTGCCAGTCCTGGAAGACGTGCTGGAACCCATTTTTTGACATCGTCTTCAGAACCGCCTCCGCCCTCTTTAGAACGGCCGTTGAGGAGTCGAAACGCTGGCCCCGCAGCTCCGATTTCAGGCGAGGAAACAGAAAAAAGTCACACGGAGCAAGGCCCGGGCTGTACGGAGGGTGCGGCACACATTCGATGTTTTTTCGGGCTAAATATTGGGCAACAACGTTCGAAACGTGAGGGCGTGCATTATCGTGGTGTAGGCGCCAACGAGATGGATGCAGCTCAGGACGTTTTCGTCGGATGTGTTCGGCCAGGGTATTCAAAACTGTCACTGCCCGAAAAACATCGAATGTGTGCCGCACCCTCCGTACAGCCCGGACCTTGCTCCGTGTGACTTTTTTCTGTTTCCTCGCCTGAAATCGGAGCTGCGGGGCTAGCGTTTCGACTCCTCAACGGCCGTTCTGAAGAGGGCGGAGGCGGTTCTGAAGACGATGTCAAAAAATGGGTTCCAGCACGTCTTCAAGGACTGGCAGACACGTTGGACCAAGTGCATACAGCTCGATGGGGACTACTTTGAAAAATACCATATCAAGTTGGACTCTGCCTAACGTATTTGCTGAGTAATAAATTCATTCTCACTCGTTTTTGACTAGCCCTCGTAAATATCAGATACAGAACGTTGTTGACTGCTTATGCCTAGAGTGCTCATAATGCTTGACAGTAATTTGTGTTGTCAGTATACAATTCATTATTATTTGAACCATGTGAGGAAAACGTATTAAAGACTGTACATGATCTGAAGCAGACTCACCATTTTCTGTACCTCTGCGGTGATCAAAGAACAGACATCTTTGGCCAGCTGTTATGTCACACAGTGTTCTCTGCAACCCAACCTACAAAAACACAAAAATCAGTTTCAGTGATCCTGTTGGTTGAATGTGACGTGTTTGTATTTCATATTGCATTTAAAATGTAACAAAGGAAGGTAATTCCAAAGAAAACCTCAGAATAAGGCTTAAAGCATTAGAAAATATGTTCAGCTACCTTTCTACCGTACCACAATTGGTCACAATTACTTTATTCAAACCACCTAGGTGCACGTATCGTGTTATGACCTCAACATTATACTGCAAACTCAAGAGAAACTGGTGTTCTTTGGCATTTCTATTGTTTTAAGCACATTTTAGCAACAAACTCTTGAGTTCAGCACCCTCTACTGCTGACAAATATTATAATGGAAGCATCTCAATCATACTTAGCTTCAGCGAATGGCCACACCATTGGTTAAATGTAAAAATTTTCATGTGCTTAATTAAGCTCCACACCATGAACAGACATTCTTAACCTTGGCACAACATGGAGGAGAGAAGAGAGCTTCATGCCCTGGGCGCTTTACCCTGAGGGAAAGACACCACAAAACCACTGAACAGGGATATGAATGAGCACCAGTGTAACAATTATATGAAAGCTTCTAACAATTTAAATTTTTGTCTGTCTACTGCTGTTGGCAATAATTTGTGGAACATGCAAAACAAGTGATAGCTCCTCATTTATGCTCACATACAGGGATCAGGTTAAAAACTAAACGTAATAAATTATTTTAAAAAGCTACAGCTAAGCATACATTTTGAGCAAAACAAATGATTAACCTTTTTTATGGTTCCATAAGAGTAAATTATAACAAACAAACAAACAAATGCTGAATGTAGAATCACGCTTCTTTTTAACCTGCATTACATTTTGCAAGTTGTATCTAAGCCCACCTCACACCAAGTCACTGTCCTTATATCAGAGGATGTGTAACAGCAACAGTCAGCAGAATGGCATTTATCCTGCAGAATTCATACAAATGCTGTTCAACTCCAATGCAGAATGCTTAATCTAATTATGCTGTATTACCTCCATCATTTATAACTCACTACAGGCTGGGCGGTTCAGGGTTCAAACCCCAGTAGAGGCAAGACTTTCTGCACCATCCAGGACAGCCCTGGGGCCCAGCCAGCCTCCTATACAAAGGGTACTGGGTCTTTCCTGGGGGTAAAGCGGCCGGGATGTGGCATTGGCCACTCACTCCCATCTAGCGCCGAGGTTAAAGAAAGAGTAGAGCTAATACCTCTACGCCCTCTCTGTGCTATCATGGAATGCTATAGGGTGAACTTTATTTTTACTGCCATCACTTTATCTCACTCTCTCTATGTCTGTAGCATATCACAAATTCACATCCAGATGGCTGTATGACTGCCCACAAGTACCAGCTGTGGTGAACATTAAGCAGAGATCTGAGGTCCTCAAAGCAGACTATGAACGTTGATGACACTGCAGTTTGGCAGGTAGACATTTCAGAGGAACATGCTGTCTCCACATTCAGCACTTACACCCTCAAGTTGGAGACAGCACATTCCCCAGAAATGTTGGTACTTATCAGCCAAAATAGAGAATGTCACGTCTCTTTGTAACATGCAAATGTTTAACACAGTTTGTTCAAATTTTCAGTCCATATATTTAGCAGTGCTTAACAATGACAGACTCTTTAAGTCACTCCGAAGAGTATGCAACATTGAGTAGGCAACCTTACACAAAAAAGTCCCATATGTTCAACATGACTTCATGTATGACAACCCTGCTCCAGTGTTTCACAATTAACAACCTTCATGATATTCAAGACATATTTATATCTGCAGATAATGCTGTCAGACAACATTGCACAACACCAAAACATAAAAACACATCTGGAAATGTAAATCAGTCATAAAATAATAAAGTGTGTGTTATGTATTTACATTAATATCTCAAGAATATATCTTGCTCATGTGACATTTCTTTCCACTGTTATTTTGGCAGTATCATGGGCAACTGTTTTACTGGAGCCTTGTAGGTATTCAAGACGCAGACTAGTTCTACTGTAGACAGGTACTTCCAACCGAAGCAATAAGCCAGTATGTTTGAATTTCCCACTGGCACACCCATCTTAGAAGTGTCCTGACAAAACAATCCAGCAGGTTTCTCCTAATGATATACTGAACCATGTGACCCTCAAAGAAATTTTAATCCATCTTGGGAAAAGCTCTCTTTTGTGTACAGAAACCTGCTCTTAGCAAGTGTGATGCCCAAACAGGTAAGCAATTTTGTATTATGTGAAATTCCCTTCTTCTTGCTGTCTGCTGTACCCAAGGCAATTCTGTTCCCCTGTCATGTCAGCTTCCTATAGTCATCACCTATTCTGACCGGTCCTCAAGTAACTAGCTACATGTTTTCAAATCTCAGCACAGCACAAAATTTGCCCCTCGTGCCACCAGTTACCACTGTTACAATTAGAGATGCACTCCCACTGCCAGTAAGTTAATATGATGGGAATGCTGAGGTAAAAACATTACATGCATTATTCTGTCCAGTTACAAAAATATAACCATGACTGCAAGTTTACAATAAAGTATTTCCAGGTTAGGTGATGAGAACATAAGAACAGTGTTATTTCAAATAATGCTAAGACACGGTTGCTGTACAGGAACACATGTACACAGCTGTAATGGACAGAACATCTAGAATCACAGTTTAACTTGCTTGATACACCACGTTCAGTCCACAGTAAATGAGGTCCTTGTCTCACTGTCTAGATCAACTTCTTCAGCACATTACACTCAACAAAATGCCTTCATCTTTGGGGTCAAGCAGTCAAAGAAGATTACTAGACCGTGAAGATGACGCTTCAAAATGTCGGGAACTACTCATCCAATGACACAGCGTCACATCCCAGGAGACTTGAATCTTTAGCAACACCAATGCAAGAACCTCAAATCCTGCACATCTCTGCACTGTACTGAATGACTACAGACCACAGATCAAATACCAGAAGAGACAGAGACTTTATGTTATATATAAGACTATATACTATAGATAGAGACTTCTCTACATCACAGCTACCATGGTGAGGGCAAGCATACTGCTTAAGACCTGCATGGAGTTTTAACCTCACACCCCCTATATGCCTTCAGGATGTGGTCCTTCGGCACGATCCTTTCTTTCATCATTGGGTATCTGAATCTGGCAAGTTTATGTGGTTACTGCACATGTGGGGCTGCACATGATCAGGTGTATCTTAATCCTTATCATATAACATGTACAGGTAGCAAGGCACTGTATAATTTATCATACATATGAGAGGGGTTAACCAAAATTTATTCTCAACAGTGTCACTGTACAAATTTTATGCCAATGCACTTATTGCCAGGCTACATACCAGCTACCATGTTATCTAAGAGGCTGTCAGCTTTCCTTCCCCTCATTACATTACTGCAAGTCAGATTACATCAGGTGCCAACTTTCGTAGTTATTCTGGAGTGCCCATATTTAAAACACACTGGGTTAACTTAGAAAGGTAAACAGGGCAGACCCCATGAGATATTTTTTCAAATTGTATACTGAGTTACCAGTCCATTTACTAGTGTAACTAAGAGCAAATAACTAGCTTCAAATTAAACAACCTTACCTTTTGACGGTATTCAGACAAATTCATTACGAGTCACGCCACTCTTAAGCCTTCACATATCCCTAGTGCATATACGTAAATACATTCAGAAAAAAGCCATGGTCAACCAACAAGTTGGTCCTCCACACTGGCATTTCGGCAGGGGCACAAACACCATCACGTTACGAAGTCCGGTCAAAGCCCGACAGAGCCATCAGTACAAACGTGGTGATAGCACTTGGGTCAAATCGGTCCCGAAATTTTGTTCTCTTACAGCTACCGTGAAGTACCACAAAGCACAGTAAACGCACTGATTACGGTCCCATCCCGCGGCATCATGTTTTCATTACGTAACCTGTCGACTCAGCGCTGCGGTGTTTCTTTCCCTACACATGGCAAGACTTCAACAACGAACATTCATGTGGGTGCTGTGCCACTTCCCCCTTACCTGCAGAATATATATCACTATTCGTTCAAATTTCCTTCGTACATATCACAGGACTTGGCGAGCTCAATTTTTAAATTATAACACACTTAAAATCACTTCCACGTTACTGCCTCACACACCAACACACCCCAAATTAGAAAACGGCGCCGACAAATGTGGCTTCTATGCATCAGAGGCCGCAGATGATCTGTGCTGCTTCATCACGGATTACAGTCATGCCCCTCAATTCTCCGACACTAACATTATCGAGTGTAATATATATAGGAAATATACACCGATAATATTGTTTTCCCCATGTCTTCGATATGTCTAACTCATAATTTGCCCATTATTTGAAATATGAAATGTATATAGTTACGTATATGTTAAAACACAAATTTTGGCTCTCATGTAGTTCAGCCCGACCACAACACGAAAATTTTCAGTAGGAAGGCAGGCAGAGCACGTCTAGAAGACCGTGTGTGGAAGGGGAAACGGAAAGAGGTGGCAATGTTACGTAAGGTTTTTATGGCCGGAGGGCGCGGGGCTGCGTGCGCGGGCCGGAGCGACCAGTACGCATCTGTGACGAAGTGAAGGAACATCTTGAAAGGGACAATGTCACGTGCGCGGCAACAAGATGCGAACACATATTCGGCGGGACAATAGATGTAGTTTGTCTGACGGTTGTATGCGTTGAGGAAAACCTTAACATGTTTCCAGGTTGCCTCTATAGTGTTTGTATGGGCGCCAGTCCGAGGTTGAAATTTCGCGCCGACTGTAACAGAGATATAGCCTACACCCTAAACTAAGTTTGTCTCGAGTGGCCATGTAGTTACAGAGACCGAGAACGGTTAGTGGAGTGAGGAGGACGAGGTTCAAATATCGTGGCGACTGTAACAGAGACATAGCCTACACCCTAACCTAAGTTTGTCTCGAGTGGCCATGTAGTTACAGAGACCGAGAACGGTTAGTGGAGTGAGGAGGACGAGGTTCAAACATCGCGGCGACTGTAACAGAGACATAGCCTACACCCTAACCTGTCTCCAGTGGCCGTGTTGTTAGTACACAGACCGATGTAACAGAGACATAACCTACACCCTAACGTAAGTCAGTCTCGAGTGGCCATGCAATGCCTGCTTGTATAGAAAATGAAAGTTTGAAATGAGCGCTCCAAATTGGAGGGAGATGGGGGCGCGGTAACAACGCTCCACGCCCCTGAGCGTACGTAAACTTCATCACAAAACACTGGATACACAGTGGTCGGGCTAAAGTACATCAGTGCCCAAGGTTTTGTAATTTTGTCAAAATATCGAGCCTGTGTAGCTCTTATCCGTGGTCCTGGTCATCATGAATAAATTAAACTTCCCTGCTATGCCCTAACGACACTAAATGCGAAAAGATATATTCACTTTTTCTTTTCGGTCATATGTGGAAATGGAAAAACTGCTACTGAAACCCTTCTCCATGATGTTGCAATAAGTCAATATGACCTAAGTAGACAAAGCAGAAATGAAAAATTTTCAAACTAATGTAGTCGTTACTACCCACAGCATGTCAAAACATGTATTTGATGTAATATTCCCAATATCCATGATGTGTATGGAGAACCCAAAAACCATGCACCTTCATAGACAGGTACCGACACTCAGGAAGAATGTGCTGCCTCCATCTTCGGGGCAGAAGAAAGATGAAGGTACCATATGGTTCAGGAACACTCGCATCCATCCACCAGCATACACCCATAGCATGCATCCCTGCTTACTGTACTCCTCATAGTACTAATGCAAGAACCTTCATTCTATCTTACTGGGAGTAAATTGAACATCACAGTATAGTACGACGTAATCTGACCATATACATTAGATTCTAACCTAATCCTTTTCTCTTCAAGTTCCAAAGCAGCACAAATGTATACCACTCAGTGGTATAATTACACCAAATCATTGTGTAAATAATACTAAGAAAACTCATAAAGATGCGCGTTAGGCTCGCAATGATTTTACAACTCCAATTAACTGAATCACAGAACACATGTCTTTTACTGGCTGTTAAAAAATCCTGATCCTCTGGTACAACCTAAGTAATGGAAAAGCGAAATTTCTGTGAAGCTACTAGTCCCTCAGCTAGTCAAGAAATTTCCCATAATTTTTGGTACCCAGGGGTTCAATGCCATGCTCACAACAGACTGCCACTTGTTTCTACCCCAAGTCAGCTAAAAACAATCCACACCCTGCCATCCTATTTCTGTAAGATCCATGTCAATATGAAAATGCCACACATACCAATCTTCTATTACAGAAAATCATGCAAGATTCGCGTAGTGGTGTGGAACTTCACGTACATTTCTGTCAGTGTCACCAAATGTGACAGTTAACGATACTATCTAACACCACCGTCATATACAAGTTCATTCACGAATGCATTTATTCCGCTAACATACTGCGATAGGTACGATTTTCTGTTGTACCCCCTGAAAATCCAACACGAGTTCAAATAACACCATCCTGGACTCCAAATAATTAATCTGTTGCCCAGAAAAACGCCATGGCAAATGCAGCCTTCTTCGTAGGAACATCGATGTTAGGCAGTAACGTTTGCAACCTCTGAACACGCATAATTCGCTGGTAGTTAAGGTGCACACGTTCCACGTGGCTTATACGAGGTCGAAGAAGAAGCAAGTGAAAAATGAGAATAAAAGTACAATCTGAAGCAATTCCTCTAACGCACACGCGCACATACACACGCACTCACATATCACAGTGACAACGTGTCGTGAGGTGACGCTAGCAGTTACCAGCACGACGAACGATTGTTTCTGTAGTCAACTGCGAACAGTGATTTATTGGCAGATGTCTGGGGTACACATGATAGCGCCACGCACGGGAAACAGGCGAAACAATTGCCATCATGTGAGCGCCATACACTGCAGACAGGCGGAACTACTGACCCATGTTCTAAATAATAACCTTCTGACAAAGTTCGTCGCTCCAAGGTACACTGTAAAATATCACAGTTAAGATAAGTAAGTAAATAAGTAAATGCTAGCCCGTTTAAACGCGACTGTGCTGCCATCCATTCATGCGATGTAGGTAGAATCATACTAGATAATGTGTGGGTAGAATTTTGTCAAACCGCCCTCTACCGGTACCTCGGAGAGCTATGCGTATGAGACCGCCCATCACATTCGATAATACAGTCTACTATGATGCCTGTAC
Source organism: Reticulitermes speratus (assembly GCA_021186555.1). Lineage (NCBI taxonomy): Eukaryota > Metazoa > Arthropoda > Insecta > Blattodea > Rhinotermitidae > Reticulitermes > Reticulitermes speratus. The sequence continues at coordinate 22,265 of JAJKFL010000014.1, forward strand.
TTCTACAGAAAAAATTATTTCTTCTGGTTGTTAACAAAACATCAATTCTGCGTACACTACACACTTATAACAAGTAGAGGACTTTACATCACATCATTAAATATAAATTTGCATTTCATTTCACATGAGAAACTGAGATCTCATTTCACATGAGAAATTGAGATCTCATTTCAATTTCAATTTATTGTAATATTCCATCAATCCAGACCAGGCTACAAAAGTGCCTGTCAGATATACAACCAGTCATAAGCCAAAACACATGTACAATAGATATTCAATAAATAAGTAACACAATAACTAGACAAAACAACAAATACAATTAATAAATGCTTTATAAATTAAAGCATCAGTCATATTCAAATACAGGTCAATATACAACTTTACATGAAGAAACTTGTTAATAGACTGTTATGTCATCGTATATTATGCATCAAGGACTCTGCTTCTTAGTTCATTAATTCATTCATTCCATCGACTACAAAACTCCGACACTCTAGACCTATATAGCGCTGGTCATATGAAGCTGCGACATATGTACATATTATACTTTAAAACTTACTAGATTGCTTTATAAATTAAAGCATTAGTCAAAGTAAAAATACTGGTGTATATGATTTACATAAAAGTTCAATATTATTGAATAAGAAACCAGCAAGAACTACATAGAAGCAGTTTACATTAAAGTAAATGATACTTATAATTAAGCGTCTGTCCTATTTAGACTATTCAATATACAATAAATAGGCATTATTAAAGTTAATCATGCACTGAATATGCTATGTTTTACAATATCACAATTAAAATGAGGAATACAATATCCCATTTTATTTATTGTTAAAAAACTCCTGTAATGAGTAGAAAGAATTTACTAAAAGGTACCTTTTTAATGCAGATCTAAACTGTTTCTTATTGTCTGACATGGCTTTCAAGTAGGATGGTAGCTGATTAAATATCTTAATGCCCATGTAATAAGCACCCTTTTGATAGATAGATAATATTGGTTGTGGGAAATAAAAATTATTTTTGCTTCTAGTATTTATACTATGCAACTCTGTGTTTGTTTTGAATAAATAAATATTATCAGTTACAAAGATTAATAATGAAAATATGAATTGAGAATATAATGGCAAAATGTCCAATTCCTTAAACAGTTCTCTACAAGAGTCTCTTTTTCTGGAATTTGTAATAATTCTTATTACCCTTTTTTGCAGTCTAAAATAACTGCCGCTATGAGAAGAGTTCCCCCAGAAAATTTCCCTTATATTGCAATATTCTATACAGACAGTTGTTTTCATAAGGAGTGTATATTCATCATTAACTTGTAGGAATTATTATATTTGTTACTGTTTATGTGTTGGGCTTCGACAATTACATTTAATTCCACAAGTCCTCTACATAAACAATACAACATCCCATAACAACAACTCATACAGCATACATACAAATTTAACAGAAGACAATATGTTTAGAACAGAGTTACAAAGGGAATCAGAAGTCAGACTCTTAGCTAACATGAAATTCAAATGTATATTGTTATTATAACTTTAATTATGCTACATGTCCTTAATAATTTATTGACCCCAAAGATGGCCACCAATGTTATCAGAAAGTGCAGTATACACAGATGTACACTTGTGTTAAGGGCTACAAAAAATTGTAGAATAAACTACTATTCCATACCAAATCCCATCCTCCCTCCATTTCATGACCTCATTTTCAATCCAAAAAGCACTGAAATTGTGTCCTTGCACACCAACACCAAATAATCTGGTATGGATAATGTTTCCAAGGAAACACACTACCTCCGTCTTCAGACAGCCTCCTGAAGATGCAAGCAGTATATTCCTCTGAAATACCGCTACCTAGACCACATGGTAACCTAACCTAGACCACACTATGTTTCTTCACCTCTTTGAAAACCTTATGTAAAGAACCTAGAAATATAAATGACAAAAATATGGATGCTTCATGCTGGGAAAACAGAATTACAAGTACCAAATTATATCCTTTACCAACACAGTATTTAATACAATGGTGCTTTGCATCACTTCTGTTTTACAGTTCCTTTTATTAACTCAAATGGTACAAGAAAGTAAAAAGATGTAACAAAACTACTTTGTCACCTTTAGTCTTATCCTGTGCCTCTTTCCCTTAGTTTTATTCACTTCCTTGTTGCCCTTAGTCTCATTCTCTGCGTTGTCACCCTTAGATTTATCCTCCTCTTTATTACACTAATGTCATCAGCAAATATTACTGGGGGAGTAGAGATACAGCTCTACTCATTCTTAACCTCAGTACTATATGGAGGTCGGTGGTCAATGCCAAGTGCTAGATACTTTACCCCCATGAAAGAGCCCTGGTTTCCATCATACAGGAGGATCAGTGGACCTCAGGGCTGGTTTGGACATGTATGGAGAACAATATATCTCATTCCCCCATCAGGGTTTGAACCGTGGACCTTCCAGCCCGTAGTGAGTCACTACACCGACTTCACACTTTTGTCCAGCCTAGCATTTTCATGGAGGGGTAACACTTCAGAAATTTTTCTTGTGAGAAGTCCTCCATAAAGGCGAGGATTCAGACTTCTGTGTGTGTCACTAAAGCAGCTGGAGTTCACTGTTGTCCTGCTTGGTAAGAAGTTCTCAAGAATAACAATTTTCCCATCCTAAGTGGACGCATAACAGAGGCCATCACAATTTTTGGATGGACAGTTTTGCTGCATTCACCCTACAGTCCTGACGTCACAACATTAGGTTATCACCTGTTCGGTCCTTTGAAAAAAAAAAAAAAAAAAAGAAAGAAGAAGAAGCCTGCAAGGAAAAAGACGCACTGCAGAATGCCAGGAGGATAGCAACTTGTACTGGGAGGGAATACATGCTGTTGCTCAAGGGTGGAAGAAGAATGTTGACAAAGATGGATCCTACATTGAAAGTTAACTGTGCTTTCAGTAACACTGCAGCAATGTTCTGTGAAGTTTTCAAATGTCCAACTTATAAAGAGCGTGAAATAAAAAACAAAGCATTACTTTCTGAATGCCTCTTGTATTACTGTGTTACTGTTTGTCTGATAATGAAGTCACTAGCAGAAGTACTATGAACTTCCACATGTGGGAACACTTGAATATTGGGAGACTGCTTTGTAGTACAGAAGTTTTCTGTGTACTTTCTCGATAGAAGGTTGCAGGCCCTTAAAATGGTATTCCAATTTGTAGCCACCGTATATGTAATTTACAGATGTGCTACCTCCTTATCATCATGTGCTGACTGGTGGCTATCTTTCTCTTTACAGTCTTCATCATCATTTCTAGCAATTCACACATAGGAACATATGACAGGAGCTTATTTTTCATTAATCAGCCTAGGCGCGGAGCACTGTGAAGAAACGTAGGTAACGCGAAAGTCTGACATCGCGAGCGCCGAGGTGACCCACCTATATGTACCGAAATGTAAGACATTTTACGTCAAAAGATTTCTCACACTTTTTTGAACATTTATTAAGTGTTCATAACAAACCCATAGATTGGCCTTATCCTGAGCCAGATTAATCCAAGCTGGAAACCCACAGTTTACTAAACATCCACATTAATATTACCCTCCCATCTATACCTGGGTCTCCCAAGTTGGCTCATCAACTCAGTTTCTCTGGCCAAAGTTTTGTATCAATTTCTGAAGTCTCCCATGCATCCTACAACCCCTCCCCATCTCACTCTCCTTAATTTTGTAACCCTGACATTACCTGCTGAGCAGTACACATTAATTCAATTTAGCACATTACCAAATAAACAGGTTAGGAAATGCACACATGCAGTGTAACATTTCTGATGCATTCACTCACTTACATTCAATTATCCCCACAATCATAAGACACACAGAAACAGTACATTGATGCATTTCCTTCTACAGGTTTTGTTGCGAATTTCCTTGCTATGTTAACCTACTAGGAGTAGGGACTCTTGTAGGGATATATTTAAAGAATTGAAAATTTTACCGTTTTACTCTCAATGTATACACTCCTTATTAACCTTTGTATTAAACAATAGTGAACTGTTCATAACAAGTTCCATAATTAACATTAATACCAGGCAAAAAAAAACAATTTCCACCTTCCACTTTCGAGATTAACAATTTATCAGAGCGGAGTTCATTATGTGGGTACCGACATTTTTAAGTCTTCCGTCATATATAAAAAATGTTTTCTTTACTAAGAAATATAAATTTAGATCAACTGTCGAAGATTATCTATTAACAAATTCATACTACTCATTGGAGGAATAGTTTAATAGTAATTCTATATAAGATCTTGGTCTCATTCTTTTCACTCCTTACTTTTCTCTTTTCTCTGTATTTCTTAGCATTGTGCATTTTTAACTTGTACTTCATTATTATAAATTTTAGCTTTCTTGAATTTTGACGTTTATTGTCTTAATTGCTGGTTTAATTTGTTGTTAAAATTTTACATTATTTATCCTTATCTTAATACCTATTACATATGTGTTTAGTTTGTATGTTTATTGTTATTGTTTGACTGATACTTTTTGAAAGTATCTCTATATTGCATATTGTATATGATGTGGTTATGACGTGTTCTGTATCCTAAAGGTTGTTTTAACCTGATTGGATTGATGGAAATAAAACTAAAGTAAGTAAGCAAGTCGTCATCATTAGGCTTACCGGGTGATGTAGTTACATCAACAGTCCATTTTTCCTGTATAGGGACTTCAGCTACTGCATTCGCAGTCCTTGCCTGTTGATGTTGATTGCTTGCTAGGGCGTCTTTGTATGCCATGACTCCTGATTTGGAGGACGAGGCTGCTGCTACCATATGGCACGACTTTGTGGACAGAAGGTCTTGCAGTTCACAAATTTGGACTTTCAAGACAACGTTGTCACTCTTAAATTGGGTAACCTCGGCAGTTAAGTTGGAGACCACAGCCAGGAGCTTCTCAACCAAATTAATAGTGGTCTGCCAATTGAACCTCACTGCTTCAATCTGAACACTGAGGGACTCATTACTCGTAAATTCAGGCACATTTAATTCCCTCACCGGCGATATAACTTTCTTTATAGCTTCAGATGCAGACAGGGAGTGCCGAGGTTTGACTGGTGCGTCATCGTCCCCAGCGGATCCTAGTAGCTTGGCGCATGCCATACACTCGAAGAAACACTTCCCAGTAGAAGTGAAAAACCCCTTATCACCGTCACTGATTTGTACGCACGAACAATGGAATGCAGATCACATATCCCACAATGTATAGTTTTCTATTTCCCATAGAAGGGCTTTTCGCAAACCGAACACAATTCTTTGCTAGCTGCCATGAGCTAGTGGTAGAATGTAACCAGCACACGTATGTAAGTAGGCCACTTGTCAGAGCACACACAAAGCACGCCCACTCGCTATGAAGGCTCGAGACGCAGTAATAGTAGTAGTAGTAGTAGTAACTGCAGCTCTTCAACATATTTCAACCCAAGGGTCAAGACTACAAAGGAGAGGTTAGGAAGTCAGTAATACAGAAAAATTCATGTTAACAAGAAGGAATATTTTAATTTTAATAGCACATTTGTCATGTCCTTAGCGTCTTACTGTACGTATCACATCAACACACTGCATGTGCAATCCTCATTTGTCATGTTCATGCCATAATTTTTGGAATAGTTGGACAGCTTCCACATGGATACTCGCAACACACTGTATATGAAGACCTACCAGTATGTTCAGATCGAAATATAAAACTGACAAGAATGAAAGCCACACAGAAAATTAACTGGACATACTCTTAACACACAACTAAATCACTTCCCCCCCCCCCCCCCCCCCAAAGAAGATGTACCACAACGCATTCTAAACTACTGGCTGCTTTTAAATATTGATCCTCTTTTCAAAACACTTTACAAGTTCAGTTTCACTGTAGGAAAAATGTTAAATGAATGCTTAAATTTCTTATAGTTAATAGTTCTAGAAATAGTGACAAATTTTAGCCCATTTGCCTGTGTGAATCAGACAGAAATATTCATGTCCATTTCTGTATTACAAGATGTGGCTCTGTACTTTGGCTACAAAATATTATTGAAATGTCACCTGGTTTCCTTAGATAATGGTGACACTTGATACAGTTTATGCCACAAAAGGTACAACTGTCTCTGCGTTTTAAATACCACACAGACATATGGGGGAGAGGAGTTATAGCTACACACATTGAAATGAGTGGCAAGCTTCACATTCTGGCCACTACTGCTGTGGAAAGAGCCCCTGGTACCCAGTGATTAGAGTTTGTGTGGGCTACACACATTTTATTGTAGCTACAATAGGTAGCTGAAACACATAGGAGCATAAAAACTAGCTTTCTGCAGTAGTTTGACATAAAACTTGTGTGGAACACAACTGCATGGAATATGTATAACATTTGATATATGTATAACCCACTCTGAATGCTTTGGAGAAGAGATAATCTCTTGGATCTGCAGGGAATGGAAGGTTAAGTTGTACAATTTTTTAACTCTGTCTCAATTAAACCAAATTAAAACCTACAATAAGGTAGGGGAGAGTTCTCATTTAGGAAGTGTAGCTGTTTTTGGGATTGCAATGTACTTGGCAAGACGAGGCAAACTTCAAGATTTGAGGTTGCCACAGATTAATGCTACAAAAATGAACTGTCATGTGTACATAAGAATGTAAAGAAGGTAAAATGGAAACAAAAGGAAAACTCAGATCTTCTGGCATACAATGTTGTGTCACTGGGCATGTATTTCCTGCTATTTTGAAAAATCATAGTGCTTTTCCCTTTAGGTTAAAGCTGTCCAAGGTCCTGCAGATCAAGGCACTATGTTCCTTCTAAATGTCAGGAACTACTCGTCCAACAACATGGTGTCAAGACTTTAAATCTTCAGCAACACCACTGTGAGAACCTCAAATCCTGCAACATAGAGGAAGTTACAATATGAAAACGAAGATGCCTGTGATGCATTGGAGGAAACCTAAATTGCTACAGTGTATTTGTCAACTCCAAGCTGGTGCAGACTGGATGAATGAGCCTGTATTACGAATGGGTACGACATTTACACAGCAGTTTAAGAGGCAATCTGTGAGAAATGGGTTTATGTAGATATTAAGCTAAAAATGTTTCTTGTATTACAAGTTTCTAGCTGTAATACCCAGTACTAGTCCATTAAGTTTCTTTCATTCAAGCAGTCAACGCAGTTCTGCTACAGAAAGTGATTCCCTTTATTATTGTACCTGACAGTTGAAGCAGCATACATGCACAATTCAAAACATTCTAGCTGCAATGAAAGCCCCTGTATAGAATACAAAATTAAATTCCCTTCTGAAACTGTGATAACTAAGAGTGATCTTCAGTAAATATAAAAATCCTGCGAAACATCAGAGGTGACTTGTAGCCAATTAAACCTAAGGCAATCCATAACAGCCAACTCTCCCCTACCAAAAATGTGTAAGCTCTCAGGTTTTCCTAATTCCAACTGTTGACTATAACTGGAGGCTAGAGGTTGTTCATCGACTTGTGAGCTGTGGGTAGGGGTGGCTAACAGTGTGGCCAACCCCCTCCATCCACCTACCAGTCCACATCACACAATTGGTACTATTGAGTGGGGGGGGGGGGGCACACTTTGAGCTGGTTCTGCCAAAAGCCTGTGCATCAATGATCGTTGTATATGTTCTGTACCAGACACAGAAAAATACTTCCATTATGTGGCCACTGAACAAGACCATATTCACACAAGGAACTGTTCAAAACTGAAACTTAGACCAACCTTCCAGGGTTTGTTTTGTGGTCCATAAAATAAATTCTTCACATTTTTCCACATGCACTCAAGTTACATGCAGAAGTTATTCAAAAAAATTGAAGATCATGTATTTCGACTTCAAGGCAGGACACAGAATTCATCATTAACACAAACACTTCAGGTCCATTTGGTATTCAGAACATTAAGTAAATGAGTCTGGATTTAAACATGGTTCACTTCCAGGCCACTTGAAACAGAAATAGTGGTGAATTCATTTTTACGTCATTTTTCATACGTATATGCAGTGACACCATTTTCTAGACATTTATAAACAATATTGCTTATATTAACTCACCAGCAACAGCTGGGAAATAGATAAAGACTTCGTCACTACTTCACTGACACTTTCTATGAGGCTGCATAAACTTCGTGGAACAGTAAGTGAAAGCTGAAAGACTAATGAATTGAAAGTCTTCAACTTCATACAGGCAAATTGTGCTTAGGATAGTGTTTCACTGTTTCAGAATATGATAAACCCAGCTTGTGAATACGCGTAATCTTAAAGCTAATCTGGAATAAGTTATCATGTAGGAGTATGTATAAGTACAGGTTACAAAATATGCACAAATTATGAAACTATTACTCTTCACAATCCTGTTCTACTTCACTAAGCAGTATTAACCAATTAAATTCAATTTGTCCTGGTTAAAGAATTTAGATTCAAATGTGGTCATTCACAATAGAGCTGCCTTTGATAGCAGTTCATAACAATTCTACCACACACTGTGTGAAACACACCACAGCCCTGTACCAATAAGTTCCTTACAGACTGACATAACATAGGGATATTATTTTATGTGACAACTACTGATAATCAGACATAAAACTGCTGTACAATCAACAGTGTGTTTGTTAGATGAAATGCATGTCTGCAATCAGAAGGGAAGCACTTCCAGCATCATCTTTGCATATGGCAAGCAAAAACCTAATCCTAACTACAATGCATTAATGCGTGTGGACCTGGGCTCATGGCTAACTGGAATAACAGTGAGCGCTGTGCCGCCTGCTGTCATGTGGAACAGTCTAGCAGTAATGCAAGCTGTCAAATAAAATAATGTCCCTGTACTTTCGTTCGCTGAAGTAGGAACTACGTATTCAAGGTTGTACAAGGATGCACAAAAGTAGCATTACTGTTGTGAGACTGTTCAGCTCGTTAATGACTGTGAGGCTGTCAGTTTGTAACTAGTATGGTGACTTTGGTTGGAGCACACGTGAAAGATGTAAACTGTGTCTTGGTGGTTACCAGTTTGAACAGTTTTTAATATGGTACAAAATAATATGGATATTGTTTGTAAGTTCAGTGCTACTTTTTGCAGCCCTGTACATAACAGCAAGCACATACTATATATATGTGACAAGTCTGTATTAAGTTATTACATATACTCATGTTCACAAGACAGGGAGGGTGTTAACTATAGAATTAAAACAGCCCTGCATCATTCTCAGTGTTTTAAGGATTACATATATTTGAGAGGAGAATCATATTCCCTATACGTCATAACATTTACCTACTTCCCATTACACTCAGCACTAAATTAACTGTAGAAGGAATCTGGATTCTTTCAGCAAGAGACATTCACATAGCATTATTAGCAGTGGACAGTAGCAACTAATTATTACAGTACAGGCGAACATTCAAATCTTCCAAGCTGTGACTCTTGTGTCACTCAGTGTGTTTCCAGCATTTCTAATCATCACACTGCTTCATATCAGGACTGTCTGACCTGAAGATGAAGGCATTATGATCCTTCAAAACATCAGCAGCCACACACATCCCAAAGGACTCTTAGTTTTCAGAAACACCTCTGTGAGAACCTCAAATCTTGCCATAGTATGAATGTTGGTGTATGAGGTACAGTACCAGTATGTACGTACTACTAGCAAATGATACCTCGTTTATACCCTTCCTGCACACTGAATTGTTGGTTCAAGGCTTTCACAGACCTTATTGTTATTAACACATTATATTACCACTGTTAAATTATTACTATCTATTTCAGTTCTACCTGAACAGTTCTTAAATACAAAAAAAAAAAAAGAAATATGTCAACAAAATTTTAAAAAGAATGCAGGGGCTGTGATTAAAAATAGAAAATCAGATACCTTCCTATGATTTACATTTACAAAAGCAGCTGTACTTTCATACATAACCTCGAGATACATAACATTATTTGATAACAGTAGGTGTAATGCTTTGCAAAACAGATCTAATGCAGTGGAGTCTCAATGTTCACGAACCTTGATGTTCAAGATTTAAACCATTTATCATTACCCATTTTAATACCATTATTTCAACCGTCTGTGACTGGTTCCAAAAAATCAGAGTAGGACCATGCAGGTAGCAAGTTGGCTTCCTCCACTCTCCTGCTACTGCACAGATCACCCTCAGTTCAGCCAAGCTCTGTTTTCCATTGAGTGATGTTGACTGCTACTGTCCTATCCAATATGAGACTCTGGTTTAATCATTTAACATAGTTCATATTTTCAAAACTGTTCATATATATTACAAATATACATTAATGTTTTTATGCTTTTTGATGTATTTTATGTTTTTATTACTGGCATTTCATAAGTTCTTGGAGACAAACGGGCGTTTTACTTCAAAATGGATTCTAGTGTTCATGATTCCAATGTTCATGACGGTTTGCTCTTCCAAGTATCCTGAACACTGAGCCTCTACTATATCTTTAATACAATGCTAGTGCCAATAATCCAGTAAAACCAGCCACACATTCTCACATTATTTCATGAACAAAATGTTTCTGCAAGGCTGTAGTATATTTAAATAAATGACATTTATCATGACATAATAACGTGTTCACACGCATACAATCAGAGACGAAATTCTTAACTCATTTACCAACAAACTGGCTAGACAAGATTTTAGTGTAATTAGTTACCTCATCATGCACAGTCTTCTGTTTCCAATACAGGGTCGCCATTTTGTCTGCAAACTATCAGTTTCCACGTCCTATTGGCTTCTTTAGCAAATTAACGTAGCCCACTCAGCCAATGCCCACACGTGTGGCAGAGTGAAGTGACAAACTATATCTCAGACAAAATAAGAACCTTGTATCTTACCAGTGGGTTGCATTTAAAAATGGGAGCTTCATACACTACAAATATCACTTACTAATGCTTGTCCACCCAACAGCAATGTGTTCAGTAAGTGTGGAAGACATGTTAACATTCAATTAAAAACCTCAAGACTTGATTGTTCTAATGTTCCAAAATCGAAAAGAAGGGCCTATTTCATTGCAGTTTTAGTACAAAAGTATGAACTTATTTCATTTTTGAATAACATAAAACTGTATTTCATGATATACAAAAACAAGCTTCATGAAAAAAAGCTAGGTGATCAAATTACATTAATAGGGTTTATATACTCTCCGTTCATTGAAAAATATTTGCATTCAAGATACTTCAAGACTCAATTTATGTATACTTAATGTCAACAGAAAATTCTTGGGTCATTAAATCTTGATAGTCGATGTTACAAATATGAAGTATCACACACATATTTGCTCAGACTTTTGACATGAAAATATTCTAAGATCAGTGCTTAAAAATAAATTATAGAAATGGAATCACAACAAGAGCTGCTGAAGTTGTAGAATCAGCCCCCTCATCTACATAAGTGTTACACAAAATGTTTTACATCTAATCACTGTCCTCGACTCACAAGAACAGCTTTGACCTTGACAGCATGGGTAGGTTCCCATACTGCCAGCCTGACCTTATGGAGAAAACATACAGGTTTTGTTAAGAACACATATCGCCCTCACTGTATGTCACCATTTGTTAGGTGTTCAATTTATAACAAGTCTAAAGTCAAATGTATGCACACCTGTAACCCAGAGAGAACACAACAGAAGACAGCGGCATTAACTCAACGCACAAGACCCATCTGCTTGTCAACTTGAATACATCTGTCAATGGTCTGACTTCACTGCGCCACCACTGCCAAGGTAAAAGCTGTTCTTGCAAGTCACAGCAGCAGTTTCCTAGTCCAGAGCTATATCAACATTAAATTAGTACACTTGAAAATTATCTATAGCAAAACATAGCAGCACTAGTATATCACTGATAAGAGAGAGCGCACTGTCACAGAACTACCTTTATATAAGTTTTCAGCTTTTCACCGCAGTTGTAGATCAACTACTGCGTTTCTATTGGGTTTCTATAACAAGCAGAGGTTGAATGTTCGGAGGTTTTGAAGGAACTTACTGCCGCTGTCTTCAGAGTGACAGTCTGGATAAGGTGGATGATGAAAAGTCAGAAAATGCAACCACTGCATGGTGTAGAAATCCAAAAGAAGACCTGCATCTGCTGTTGTGATTCTAAATTCTGCATAATCTCCATCTGATGAAAATACCGTACTTAATGCATTTACGTTACGACCAAAAATGAACTCGCATGTCATGCTGTAATCTCCAACTGCCATATTTTTAGTGTAGTATTGTGTGATGTGCATACAACAACCAGTTACAAATGTCTTCAGCAGATATTAACATAATGGTTCATGAAAACTGTGGTGGGTAACTCTCACATTCATTCTCTTTTGATCTATAAGGGTGGATTTTAACTTTCATTTTATTGCGGTAACAATACCTGCAAATTTGTCAAAAACACGACATATAAAATGATCTTGGCAGTTATATGGGCAAGTCAAAAGAAAACACTTGTTAGCAGCTAATTTACTGCAAATACATTTGGTAGAGCTTTCTCATTTTTCAAAACAGTGTCAGAAATACCATGCTGAAGACATGCATGTAGCTGGACACCAGTAGGGTCTCGATTATTTTTTTTTTTTTGCACTTTCAAAGGTTTTCATTTTTGTTAACATTTTAAACCCACTGAAGTCATGTATATATATATATTTGCACATACCACACATTAAGTTTCCAAACATGATGTATCAGATACACTTCTACTAACTGAAAAAAATTACACTCTGCCTGGGACGCACCCAGGAGGGGGGAGTTACCGTGCTGCAGCTCCCCCCCCCCTCTAAATTGAAATTTCAAAAACACAGATTTTGTAGACACAATGGTATGAAACGTTCTATGAAATGTTCTATGTGATTTACCCTTCAGCTGAAATCTTCAAATGAAATCGGGTCATGACTAGTACATTACGAGTTTTGAAAAATAAAATAAAAAAACTTAGGATATCTTAGACGAAATTAAATAAACCAAGAAGATTAGACCTTGTGACGTAAATTACTAGATGAGTGAGTCATGGAACATGTAGTTGTATTTGTATGCATGTATATAAAAGCAGTTGCCAACAATGTTATGTTACAGTTATACATATATGACATGATTTTTATACCATAATTTTTAAAATCAAACATAAATTATACACAGCCTCAGGGTCAGCCTCCCCCACCCCCCCTCAAGGAAAAATTCTCAGAGTGCACCTGTACCCATGAACTGTATTCTTAGAAAACAGTCAAGGGAGAAGATGTGATGTCAATGTGCAGCGTCAAAGTACGCCGACTATAAAATGTGTACCAGGCGTGCATCACAATAAGCAAGACATCACTAATTAAAGCATAAAATGACTAGAATAACTGTAGTTTAAAAGTAAATTAAATTCCTACATTATTTGAATCTGCTGTCTGCCAGATTTGGAACCAATAAATTTTTACAAAAAAAAAATTCATAAAACAGAATCAGAACACACATCATGAGCCCAACACCTCATCAACATAAAACACTCTGTTAAATATTCAACTTCTTAGAAACACAACTGCAGAATAAATCTGTACAGCTACATTTGTACATCTGACATTCACAGCTGTCTAACAAAATCTAAAAAGAAGAAATTGTTTGTAAATTATAAATTAATGTCCAATATCAGTTACAAAGCCTATTAAAATTATGTTCATATATGTAACACAGGAAGGTCTAATCCAAGAAATGCATAGAGTTTTGGTGGGCAAACCTTAAGTAATGAGACCACTCGGAAGTAGTCAGTGTTGACGGACGAATAATATTAACATTTACCTTCAAGAAACAGGCTGGGACGTTTTGGAATGGACTCATGTGGCTCGGGATCAGGACAAGTGGCAGGCTGTTTTCAGCACAGAAATGAACCTTCAGGTTCCATAAAATACAGGGAATTTCTAGACTAGCTGAGGAGCTCTGAGCATCTGATGCAGGATCCTGCTCCATGCAGTTTGTTAGTTCATGTACCTTTCTATCAAGCTCTAAGGACATACAGTTACTTCGAGTTGTATCTCCACACTGACTGTAGGGCACACACAGCTTCTTATTTAATAACTTTCCTCAGGAAGGAGCGTGGCAGAGCGTGAACGCTAGTGGCCTTCTTCAAGTTTCGAGATCTTGAGAAGAATTCTGTTCCATGGAGTTACGTTCGATACAAATCAATCCCGTTAAAGAAGCAATATTATCCCTTCTTTAAGACATACCAGGCACATGTAAATAACACTCCACTGACTGCAGCAGTGTTGTCAGAACCACATACTAATGACAACATGTGCTTACAGAATGACACACATGAAGCTGGAAGCAAATTGTTTCAGATTTTAGTAACTGAAAATAAAAAACGATTAAAGAGTGGTAACTGCAAAGTAATATACCTCAAATGATAAACGTAACATCAACATGGAAGATGACAAAAGAGATCCTAAATATGAAAGGCAATGCAATTTAGCCTGAACTTCGGTTACCACCACTGGAGATAATTTGCACTCTTGCTGGTGACATGAAGATGATGCTTCTCCTATCCATGCACGTCACTGAATGGCTTCATGAACACTTTCCATGGTGCTAGAGAGAGACTACAGTTATTTCGAACTGAATGAAGTTATCAGTCACATCTTTCTCTGTACATGAGGATTCGTAAAAGAATGCATGTAAGCATAAAAAACTGGGTATGCACAAAAAGATGTACTGGTATACATCATACATACCTCGTGTGAGCTCTCTGTTCACTGCAAAGGTTGCCAATTTGAATGTTTTAATACATAACATGTATGTAGGGTTACTTATTGGCACCTACAACATAAACATAAACTTACAACACTACAAAAAATGGAAGTATGTCAAGCATAATAATATTAAGTCTAAATCAAACCAACAACTGCACAAGATTATTGGTACGTACAAGATATATTTTTTCAACCCCTACATACGTTTTGGCAAATAGATTGCCATCTTCAGGGGGTATATATCAGACAGCTACAAGTGCTATCTGCATCCAAATATATAACATACGGTTTCACAGTAGAAGTTTTTTATGCATGTCACAATTTAAGATGTATAGATGGACTAGACTAAAAGCAATAACACACTACGCCTCTAATAGTTAAAAATAAATAAGCCTTAAGATCCCAGAGTATAAAACATATACAAATTGTTTACTCTGGGATCTTATGGCATATTTATTTTTTACTATTACAGCGTAGTGTGTTATTGTTTTTAATCTAGTCCATCTATACATCTTGAATTGTGACATGCAAAAAACAGTTTTATTGTGAAACCATATATTGTATATTTGGATGCAGACAGCACTTCTAGCTCTCTAATATACACCCCCTGAAGATGGCAATCTATTTGCCAAAGCATATGTAGGGGTTGAAAAAATATATCTTACACTTATCAATAATCTTGTGTATTTGTTGGTTTGATTTAGACTTACGATAAACTGCACGGCACACACAGCATAAGATTAGCATAATAACATTACTTTTAGGCATAACCATGTTAACTGAACACTATATATAGAAATAAATATGTGTACAGCACAGCCCACATATGTGTTGAGCAAATTTCTATAATTCAATGCTTAAATACATGATAATTCAAATAATGCATAATTCAATATCTAAATATACACAAAGTATAGAAAAACTTTCACATCATTTAAAGGTGTAATCATTTTATCTGAATTCCTTGAACAGGTTCACATGAGAAACATTAGGTGTTGAACAATATGATAAATTTATATGTTTATTATTATGTGGTTACTGCTTTTTCATTTTATCTTCAGGAATTATGAATGATGTGCAGGAAATAAAGTCACTTAAAATGAGACTGAAAGTAAGACAATATTTCCTTCTTTCATTTGATAAGCCAGCATTTAAAAAGTATTTAAAGAACAGATTTTCTCTCTCATTTAAAAAGAAATAAACATAATGGTTTTATTGATAATAACATGAAACTGATTACAAAGTTCCCTGATGAGAAGAAATTACACCATATTAAGTAAGTATGTTGGTATAATGACACATTTAAACCTGAAGTCAAAATGTATCTACAAATTTTTGAGATCATTTAATTAAATGTAAATGAAAAGTCACATTCCATATGGAAATTAGAATTGGTCCTATAGTATATTAACTTAACTGGGACTATCACAATGAAGATATAGTGAATGTTTCTGTGACAAAATAAGGTACAGAAAATAAAAATACTAGAACGTTTAATTATATTTACATTACACTTCACGACTGCAAGTTCCTGTGTAAAGTTACAAAGACAAAATTGGAAACCTTTGTTAGAAGTTGCATAGTTTGGTATCACTGCAAGCCACCAACATGTTGTAAACTAAATGACCCAATGTGTTTTCTGAAATGTATTTCAATACTGAATCCTGAATGCTATTTTCTCATGAAACTACTTAATGTTTAAACAGCACACAACTCTCACCATGTCCAGCTCAGGTACAGTACTAAACATAGGTCTCATGTTACACATGTGAGTATCAATTCCTGTAACTGTAACTCTCCATTCTGCCTTTTTGTTGGTTGGATAATTAATGTACATTGGAAGGCAAAGACTGCAAAATTTATATCTGGAAATACATACAGTATACACAGGACTTCAGGTAGACTGTCTTGTGTTATGCTTCATTTTATTTCATCTCTAAACTTATGAAGCAGGCATACTTTAAACTGTTTGGATGTTGTGCGTGCAGCCCAAGGAGGAGAAGGACTGAAATATGAATGCTAAAACATCTGCTCTTTCTATAAAAAAAAAACAGAGAACAATAAATTGCTTGTGCGCCCAGTGCGTGATACACCTAAAAAAATCACAACATTAAAATTTGATAATATTAAATTGTTTTTGATACCAAACTGTATACAACTACTGGAAGTTCTCTTTTAATACTTGTACATGTAGATTTGTTACTAGATAAGACAGATAAAACAACTATTGTCAATGCTACAAAACAAAGTAACATAACTTCTGCTCCCTATGGCAGACTACTCTGCAAGGTGATTTGAATGACGCAATGTTAATAGAACTTGTCAAATGTAGGATGAGATTTGTTTTTCAAGTTTTTTAAAACTTCTTTTGAAATAAAACTGAGGTAGACATGACATGCACATGTACAGCAATAAATCAATGTGGGGATTGTATTACATAAAATGAAACCTGCGTACTTGTCATACCCAGCGACAGTTTCAGTAATTTACCCATAACCAACCTCCTTGAACTTGGCCCCTCAGCCATCTTGTATTTTGCCCACATTTTGAAGTTTTTGTAATGATTCTGTGCAATTTTTAACATTTATGTGCTAGCTTCACAGATAATGACTAATTTTTCATATCACCCTGCACAAATCAAAATCTGTCCACCAACTTGTCCACTATCTACTTTTGTACCTGTTAAATGCCATTCTGTTAACAGCATGCTAGCAACGTATGGAACATGCATTCAGCTTTGATCCATGGGTCGTGTTTTGCATTCTACACTTCTTAGCCAGCTAGTGAAGTAATGTAAAGTAGGTTCTAATTTTCCAACCCACAACAGTCACATTCCTTCCCTCATGTGTTGTCAAATCATGCAATTCTTCCTCTAATGGTCTGCACACACTGCCAGACAATAAATATTTGGTAGATTAATAAATAAAATTACAGAATGGGCTAAAAACAAACAAAAGGTTAAATGAGTTAAATATCTGAGTATGAAAAACAAGTTTTGTACTTGACAGACAAAAGACACTTGCCAGAGAGTGTAGTGTGGCAAATTCAGGCATTGGAATTATCAACATCAATAGGCACATGATTCTGAAAGCTCAAAAGTAGAAATGCAATGACTCTGTTCATGTGCTTGTTCAGCACCATGTTCAGTGCGCTGGCCACATCTGCCACATTTGCATGTATATATGTATGTATGTACATATGTATGTACAGTAGTGACCACATAACTTACCAGCTCAGCCCCCAAAATCTGTACGTAGTTGCAGTCGGCACGACATGGTCACTGCTGCTAGGCTCACCTCAGAATGGCCAGGCATTGTTATACCACTTTCGAAGACATTTAGTCTCTTAAGATTACAGTCACAGTGTAAGTCACTACATGGACATTTTTTAAACATACAGAAAATGTTTGGTGGCACATGCGCAGTGAATCCCCTCTCACCAGCTTGTCATGTAAACCCCACACTAATAACTAACATATACAGTAAAATCTGTGATATCTGGCACCTCCAGAACCTGAGGGTTGCCAGATATCATAATTCTACAGATATTAGAACACTGTACCTTGGTGTACCTAGCAACCTCATGGACTGATCTAACCACTTAATTTGTCACTTGATATCCCGTCCTGTTTTCCCTGCAACAGTGTCTATTCCCTTTTCATCACTACCTATATAACAAGATGTAAAAGAAGAACCACTCAACCAACCAACCAACCAGCCAACCAAGCAACCAATGAGACACCAATATTTAATGGCTGAACTCTTAAAATTGGTGCTGGGTGCTGCAGGTTGCAGGAATAGTGAAAAATAATGAGCCTCTTAGTCAATTTCTGGTTAACAAAGGTTTCTCTACCATCCAGTGCTTACTATCATAGCTTTTACTACACATGTACGTAAATATGTATGGCTTATATGAAACGTTGCATAAAACTTACAAAGACTGTGTCCAGTGCTGTCGGCTGTATATCGTAACAAGCAGCATCATATCAAATGCCACTTTATGCTTATCATTGAAAGCACTAACACTGTACTTCAGCACAATCTGCTAGCCGTTACTGCCCAAGCTCTGACAGACCCAGACAATACTAGAAGTAAATGACAGTAACATGTTCCTGCCAATGAATTTGAATTTGTAGGGTAGATTCCATGTGACAATTTAATGTGCTGATGATATCAGTCAAATGCAGCAAAGAATTATTCAGACAAAATCTGTAAAGTAATAAATTGTCATCCATTTTATACCTTTGGTAAATGAGATCACAAAGGGTCATTATTTTATCTGTCAACTACTGTTGGTCACTTCCTGTGTGATCACTTATCACATAAATTGTAGGAAACTCAGCAGCTGCCCACATGGGTTCGAACAGCAGCAGGAAGTGACCAACGATACAGGTAAGATAAAATAAATCACTCTGTATTAGGTAACTGTCAAAAACAACAGGAACAGCCTGTCAGCAAAAGATGCAGTTACAGCTGCACTCAGTTGATGATTGTCCAATCACAAAGCATAATTTCAATAATGAACATTATCATAGAAGAAATGCACCACTGAAGTTCTTTTGGGACGTGATGCTGTCTTGTTTGGTGTGTAGTTCTCGTTGTTTCAAATGCTCACAGTGCCCTTATCTTGGGGTGAAGCACATGCTTCTTGCACTGCGTGACCACAAAGATGAAGGCACTGTGATCCTTTCAAATGTTAGGAACTGCACACCTGATGACACAGTATCGTATCCCAGAAGAATTTAATTTTCAGCAACACCAATCTGAGAACCTCAAATCTCAAAAACGCACATTGGATTTACTCAGAAAGCCACTTTTTGTTAGCCTGCATTGGATGGAGGAGTGCAGAGCAGTCTTGTTTTGTCTGTTCAAAACAAGACTGACTGCATGCGAGTGTCATTTAACCTTAATACTTGTGTCATGACAAGAAATGTTTCATTTGTTTCGAAGGCAAATCCTTTTATGAAGAAAATCTATACCTTGACAAAAAGAAAAAACCTCTCTCTCCTAAAACAATCCAAACCTAGAAAATTAAGAAACATACAACAACAACAACAACAACAACAGACAAATTCATTACAAGTAAGTCATTGGCTTAACACCACAATATGAATTACTAATAATTAAACAACAGCCATGGCTACTTTCATCATCCCATGGTTCCCTGATTCAAAACTTTTTGCCCTCTCAGGCAGTTCAAGGATTGTGGAACTATCAACAGTCTGGTTATGGAAGTTCCTTTTTTTGTCAGGGAGTTTCACAACTGCAGTCATCCATTGCACTAAGAAAATGTTGCTTCTGTTTCTATTCATTTCCCACCACCTTGCGAGTATATTTATCACAATCTGATCACTTCTTGTTGATCACAGAATGACCAATTTCTGCATCCCCACGTTGATGCCTTGGTGTTTGACACTTGTCTGAAGGCCTAGTGTGAGATAATGAATTAAGACAGTGTTGTACACCCGTGTTACAACGTGGAGATGCGAATCTCTGGCTGCTGATCAGGTGACGTGGCGGGCGATGCCCCAGGAGACATGGGAGATGCGGGTTCCACCTCAGATCCGGGATAAGAAGCTGGAAGGTTTACCACTACAGATGCAGTCATTGTGGAAGAAGTGGTAGAGTTGGGCTTGCTGATCGAGACCAGCGAAGCACCAGTACCTCCTGTTGCACTCACTGCCGCACCCCCTGCCGAGTTACTCTGATTCAGGCTGGCTCGTGAAAGGCGGTCCGGCGTGGGTTCACTGGGAGGCGAGCGGTTACACTGCATCCGGATCTGAATGTCGTTAAGTTCCTCGTCATGGGCAGCAGACTCTGGGGTTAGCCCTTGCTGTTGCTTCTGGGGAGCAGACGAACTACGTGAATGACAAGGCTACCACACAGTAGGGACAGGAAACAGGTAGTGGTGACGAATTGTAACATTCTGCATTCCAAACAGTAGTGTATAAAATACTGAAAAATACTGACCTCAAAGGCAGAAATATCCTGAGCATGAGAACAATTTTCATACATTGTATCCATATTTTTGTCTTTGGTCCTAATAGTTCAAACTGAACTCTTGCAGATGGTCCATCACCTAGCCTCAGCAACACTCCTATATGTTGTCAGTTCCTCTTCTTTATACACACAATTCACTTATGTCACAATTTTAGCTGTTCAATATTTCCAAAATGCATAGTTCTTAACTGCACCTCACTTACCTAACACAAATTATCAGATTATTGATTCTTTCCACTTTGTCATACTCACTAAACTTTGCTAAACACATTTCAAACTGAACTTAGTTCTTGTTAAAGTAACTATGTCAGCCATTCTCAGAGGTGAGAATATGACAGTACCTTTAGATTGTAATCTCAACTGGAAGTGAAAGCAAGATACAACTCATGTAGGTGCTACATAAGAAATGTAGTCATGGAATTAAATAGAATAAAACTACCAATTTTGTCAATGGCAGTAAGAACTAATGACGCTGGAATTCTAGTAAGTACTAGAAAAGAACAACAAAAACCTGTATAATGCAAAAAGTGAAGGATATTACTTACTTATGCTTATATTTTTCCATAAAAAATACTTCATTCTGGATGAGGCAATAAGGACTGTTTGTATACAGTACATGCTGAATACGGCAAAGGAAGGTGATGTCGGTATGATGTCAAAATAAGCACGTTTTCCAATGCCGGTAAATCTAAAATATCAAAATCAGATGCCATGTTGTGGGACCTTATCTGGAAGCTTGCTTGAACCAATCAATCAAACAGTCAATAAAATTTAACTTCCACGGCAAATTCAGTCTCCGTTCAGTAATATAACTTCCCGTGAAATGAATCATCACATGTCACTTCAATTTCACAATATCTTATTAGCCTTTCTGTACAACACACATACAGTCATGCCACGTCTTACATAACCACAATTTCATGGAGGCATAGAAGTGATCGATGATACTTGTTCCACTGTTGTTTTCCATTTGTTTCCTTATGAAAACAATGCCTTGAGAAATAACTGGCTCCTCTCCTATTGGTTCTTCCAGTTAAAACAACGCACTTTATTACAACGCAAGGACCGCTTTGTTTGAGCGCTCGGCACTGTACTATACATGCAAACGAAGCGGTCGTTGAGAACCAATTTATTGACAGAGTTGTGCTACTGTGCACCAAACTACAATGTTCCATACCACAGGCAACCCTTCTACTCTACTATCCAGGCATTCCTGTTTCCAGCTCCAAGATACTAGAATTCCCACATGCTGAACCTTCGGACGATAGATTAAGAAGGAATGGAAAAGAGAATGAAGAAACGAAACAATATGACATGTGAAACAGACAGCGAAAGAAGTATGTGTGTTAGACACCATAACCTGTTCGGTAAATTGACACTACAACCTACGGCATGCTAGTGCAACCGACATCTGCGGATCGCCATGTTGGCTGAACCGATCCCACACAGGCTGCGTTCAAATAGAGTAATACGTCATGCAGAAGAAAGCCATGCACCTCGAAACTGCGTCCACGTGACACACAAAATTCGGCTCCGTAGGAACCGTGTTTACAAACTGCAGAAATGATAGTTACAAAATTACCTTAGTTCGAACTTCAATCTTGTCGCTATAGACAAGGACTACGCGGTCCTTGCCTGGACTCGTGGCCAGGAAAGGGATGCTCTTCGCGGCGCCGTCATGCACAGGAGTGGGCGGTCAGGCCATGCAGTGTCGGGCATGCGGGCAGGCGGGCGATCAGTGGCGTACGATTCAGCATTATAACAGGAAGGAAGACGAGAAGAGAAGAAGAAGTGGGGCAAATCAGAACGAGGCCTCAACAAGACAAGTGCCGTCCATTCCCCCTCCAGCCTGCAGGTCGCCACGTTCGGCCGAGGAAGCAGGCACATAGTGGTTTCTGGCCCGCTGAAATACACGGACGGGCTGTGAAACAGATGGGCCCGCCCACGTCTCATGATGATGCTGCTGCTGAAAGAGCGAAGTACTCACACTCGCAGGAATGAGTGGCAGGTGGGGGGGGGGGGGTCAGGAAGTACGTGGACAGTGTGAATTCATGGAATCTTTCCCGAGATTTTGGCGATTTGCCTATTTTTTACGTTATAAAACGCGGTTATGCGGCAATATTAACTGTTCTCATGTTCTTGATCCCACGATAAGTGATAAGAGATGTAAGTCAAAATTTCGTACTACATTGGATTACGTACAGAAATTAAATCTACTAGTTCTGAAATTAAGGTTTAAATTACATTACTTACAATTAAATGTGAAGACTTATCGCTTTTTAACGTAGCGGTTACTATATGTACCACCAGTTTAACATTCACAAATTATACGTTCTGCCCACACAGTGTATTTATGTGTTTTGTGTGGATCTCAGAACAAACAGCGATTATTTCACTGTACAACATTAACTGACTGGTTTGTATAACTGAGACGGAGTGTGTTTACTACGTGGTACGGACTGTAACCCTCTAAAGCCCAGTGGTTACTATATGTACCACCAAGTTTAACATTCACAAATTATACGTTCTGCCCACGCAGTGTATTTATGTGTTTTGTATGGATCTCAGAACAAACAGCGATTATTTCACTGTACAACATTAACTGACTGGTTTGTACAACTGAGACGGAGTGTGTTTACTGCGCGGTACGGACTGTATTTATGTGTTTTGTGTGGATCTCAGAACAAACAGCGATTATTTCACTGTACAACATTAACTGACTGGTTTGTATAACTGAGACGGAGTGTGTTTACTGTGCGGTACGGACTGAATTTTTATATAACAGTAAAACTAAGGCTGATTCTCGTCTTTAGAAAGTAGTATTATGAACGTCCAAGTGTTTGTGTTAAATCATACACAATACTCCGCTACGCAGTACACAACGTTGCCAACGCGTTCCTTACTCTCAGAATGCCATACTGTTTCACAGTACACAGGTAAATGCAATTCTATTGACGTTCGGAAAATTACGGCCTTCCCTTCGCCGATTTTCACGAAACTTAAACAGACTCCAAAGCATTTGGTGCAGATTTCCTGCACCGATTTTCACCCAAATCGAACAATAAACGTTGAAAGTGCGAACAGAAAGTAATTTACGCTTCTACACGTACGTGAAGTGTGGCTTTCGCTGTGCTGTTTTTCACGAAACTCACATGCGGTACATTTTTGGCGACATCTGTACAGAATGTTACCAAAATCGGATGAAATATGCAGGAAATTTGAAAAATTTAAATTTACGCCCTTAACTAAAGAATGCCCTTCAATGCGCCGATATTAATGACATTCACCATCGCTCAACAACATTACGCAGAATGTCATCCAAAAGGATTAAGAAATATGGGAAGCACGAACAAAAATCCATTTACGACCTCAAAGTATGCTTGTTACTGAGCCGACAAGTCGACAACCTTTGTAACGAAGTCCCATTCAATTTCATGGAAATACGACAACTAATAGATTACAGACAGACGGCCGTAAAGAACGACTACATTTAAACAGCTTGAACAAGTTCGATTAGAGTATGTTACAGTTTCTAACACCAGATTGGCGTTATCAACAGATATAAGTAACTTATAATGAAACTCGTGAAATTTCACGGATAAGGTTGGTTAAGAAATGTTTTTAGCGCGCGTAGTTAAGGAATGTGGTGTTCAGTTTAGGCACTTAACGAATGTGGTGTTCAGTTTAGGTACTTAAGGAATGTGGTGCTCAGTTTAGGTACTTAAGGAATGTGGTGTTCAGTTTAGGTACTTAAGGAATGTGGAGTTCAGTTTAGGTACTTAAGGAATGTGGTGCTCAGTTTAGGTACTTAAGGAATGTGGTGCTCAGTTTAGGTACTTAAGGAATGTGGTGCTCAATTTAGGTACTTAAGGAATGTGGTGTCAGTTTAGGTACTTAAGGAATGTGGTGCTCAGTTTAGGTACTTAAGGAATGTGGTGTTCAGTTTAGGTACTTAAGGAATGTGGTGTTCAGTTTAGGTACTTAAGGAATGTGGTGTTCAGTTTAGGTACATAAGGAATGTGGTGATCAGTGCTGGTAGTTAAGGAATGTGATCTTCAGTTTAGGTACTTAAGGAATGTGGTGCTCAGTTTAGGTACTTTAGGAATGTGGTGCTCAGTGCGGTAGTTAAGGAATGTGATCTTAAGTTAAGGAATGTGATCTTCAGTTTAGGTACTTAAGGAATGTGGTGCTCAGTTTAGGTACTTAAGGAATGTGGTGTTCAGTTTAGGTACTTAAGGAATCTGGTGCTCAGTTTAGGAACTTAAGGAATGTGAAGCTCAGTTTAGGTACTTTAGGAATGTGGTGCTCAGTGCGGGTAGTTAAGGAATTTCATCTTCAGTTTAGGTACTTAAGGAATGTGGTGCTCAGTTTAGGTACTTAAGGAATGTGGTGCTCAGTTTAGGTACTTAAGGAAAGTGGTGCTCAGTTTAGGTACTTAAGGAATGTGTGTGCTCAGTTTAGGTACATAAGGAATGTGGTGCTCAGTGCGGGTAGTTAAGGAATGTGGTCTTCAGTTTAGGTACTTAAGGAATGTGGTGCTTAGTTTAGGTACAAAAGGAATGTGATGCTCAGTTTAGGTACTTAAGGAAAGTGGTGCTCAGTTTAGGTACTTAAGGAATGTGGTGCTCAGTGCGGGTAGTTAAGGAATGTGATCTTCAGTTTAGGTACTTAAGGAATGCGATGCTCAGTTTAGGTACTTAAGGAATGTGGTGCTCAGTTTAGGTACTTAAGGAATGGGTGCTTGTTTAGGTACTTAAGGAATGTGGTGCTCAGTTTAGGTACTTAAGAAATGTGGTGCTAGTTTAGGTACGTAAGGAATGTGGTGCTCAGTTGTAGTATTAAGGAATGTGGTACTCAGTTTAGGTACTAAGGAATGTGGTGCTCAGTTGCGGTATTAAGGAATGTGGTACTCAGTTTAGGTACTAAGGAAAGTGGTGCTCAGTTTAGGTACTTAAGGAATGTGGTGCTCAGTTTAGTGACTTAAGGAATGTGGTGCTCAGTTTAGGTACTTAAGGAATGTGGTGCTCAGTTTAGGTACTTAAGGAATGTGGTGCTCAGTTTAGGTACTTAAGAATGTGGTTCTCAGTTTAGGTACTTAAGGAATCTGGTGCTCAGTTTAAGTACTTAATGAATGTGGTTCTCAGTATAGATACTATAAGGAATGTGGTGCTCAGTTTAGGTACTTAAGGAATGTGGTCTAAATTTAGGTACATAAGGAATGTGGTGCTAGTGGGTAGTAAGGAATGTGTCTCAATTTAGTTACTTAAGGAATGTGGTGCTAGTTTAGGTATAAAAGGAATGTGTGCTCAGTTTAGGTACTTAAGGAAATGTGCTCAGTTTAGGTACTTAAGGAATGGTGCTCAGTTGGTATTAAGGAATGTGTGACTTCAGTTTAGGTACTTAAGAATGCGATGCTCAGTTTAGGTACTTAAGGAATGTGGTGCTCAGTTTAGGTACTTAAGAAATGTGGTGTTAGTTTAGGTACTTAAGGAATGTGGTGCTCAGTTTAGGTTAAGGAATGTGATCTCAGTTTAGGTACTTAAGGAAGTGGTGCTCAGTTTAGGTACTTAAGGAATGTGGTGCTCAGTCGTATTAAGGATGTTACTTTAAGGATAAGAAGTCGGTGCTCAGTTTAGGTACTTAAGGAATGTGGTGCTCAGTTTAGGTACTTAAGGAATGTGGTGCTCAGTGCAGGTAGTTAAGGAATGTGATCTCAGTTTAGGTAATTAAGGAATGTGGTGCTCAGTTTAGGTACTTAAGGAATGTGGTGCTCAGTGCGGGTAGTTAAGGAATGTGATCTTCAGTTTAGGTACTTAAGGAATGTGGTGCTCAGTTTAGGTACTTAAGGAATGTAGTGCTCAATTTAGGTACTTAAGGAATGTGGTGCTCAGTTTAGGTACTTAAGGAATGTGGTGCTTAGTGCAGGTAGTTAAGGAATGTGATCTTCATTTAGGTACTTAAGGAATGTGGTGTCAGTTTAGGTACTTAAGGAATGTGGTGCTCAGTTTAGGTACTTAAGGAATGTGGTGATCAGTGGGTAGTTAAGGAATGTGGATCTTCAGTTAAGTACTTAAGGAATGTGATGCTCAGTTTAGGTACTTTAGGAATGTGGTGCTCAGTGCGGGTAGTTAAGGAATGTGATCTTCAGTTTAGGTACTTAAGGAATGTGGTGCTCAGTTTAGGTATTAAGGAATGTGGTACTCAGTTTAGGTACTTAAGGAATGTGGTCTTCAGTTTAGATACTTAAGGAATGTGGTGCTCAGTTTAGGTACTTAAGGAATTGGTTTTCAGTTTAGGTACTTAAGGAATGTGGTGTTCAGTTTAGGTACTTAAGGAATGTGGTGCTCAGTTTAGGTACTTAAGGAATGTGGTGCTTAGTTTAGGTACTTAAGGAAAGTGGTGCTCAGTTTAGGTACTTAAGGAATGTGGTGCTCAGTTTAGGTACTTAAGGAATGTGGTGCTCAGTTTAGGTACTTAAGGAATGTGGTGCTCAGTTTAGGTACTTAAGGAATGTGGTGCTCAGTTTAGGTACTTAAGGAATGTGGTGCTCAGTTTAGGTACTTAAGGAATGTGGTGTTCAGTTTAGGTAGTTAAGGAATGTGGTGCTCAGTTTAGGTACTTAAGGAATGTTGTGCTCATTTTGGGTAGTTAAGGAATATTTTGTTCAGTTTAGGTAGTTAAGGAATATGTGTTCAGTTTAGGTATTAAGGATATGTGTTCAGTTTAGGTTTAAGGAATGTGTGCTCAGTTTAGGTAGTTAAGGAATGTGGTGTTCAGTTTTGGGTAGTTAAGGAATTTTGTCATTTTATGTAGTTAAGGAATGTGGTCTTCAGTTTAGGTAGTTAAGAATGTTCGTGTCTCAGTTTAGGCAGTTAAGGAATATTTTGTTCAGTTTAGGTAGTTAAGGAATATTGTGTTCAGTTTAGGTAGTTAAGGAATATTGTGTTCAGTTTAGGTTGTTAAAGAATGTTGTGCTCAGTTTAGGTAGTTAAGGAATGTGGTGTTCAGTGTGGGTAGTTAAGGAATATTTTGGTCATTTTATGTAGTTAAGGAATGTGGTCTTCTGTTTAGGTAGTTAACGAATGTTGTGCTCAGTTTAGGCAGTTAAGGAATGTGGTGTTCAGTGTGGGTAGTTAAGGAATATTGTGTTCAGTTCAGGTAGTTAAGGAATGTGGTGTTCAGTTTAGGTAGTTAAGGAATGTGGTGTTCAGTGCGGGTAGTTAAGGAATGTGGTGTTCAATGAAACTTCAGATACAGTTTATGTATTGACGGAATTTTGAAAAGAATGTTCGAACAGAAAGGCAATAAGACTTACGCGCTGGTGCTAGGAAATAGCAAATGATGGCGATGGTTTTTTACAAAATGAAAATGAATTGAAAAACAATTACTAAAAATGAGGAGAAAGAAATAGGAAAACAGTGTTAAGTGTTGTGGAAGATGAAACATTGGTAAGTTGTACAAAAAAGAGGAAGTGATGAGCTCCATGTACCTGAATGACGAAATGGCGTCTATATACACCTTAAGCAACAACATAACACGTGGTACTGTGTACTGGTCCGTACAGACAACAACTTAAAGTACTGCAGAAATACAAGCGGTGTTGGGTGTGCGGTGTGGTTTAGTAAGTCTACAGGCAAACTCTGTAAACACTTGTGACTTCTGTCTGGCAAGCCAGTCGTGCGATGTAGTACGTCTAGACATACTGCCGTGTGTAATTATTAGTCGCTACGTTAAGGTTTTATGTTGTTAGTTCAGTTGATTTTCTCGGCTTAAATTGTCATTATTTTAATGGGCTACTTTGTTAGTGGTCATATTTTCTACGTGCAAGTGTAACAGTTAAAAAAGTTGTGTTTTCTTCACACACGTTTAAACGTTTTACAGCAAGCATAAGGCGAAGCAGTTTTTCCAAGCTGGTGTGCATAAAAATTTGTACGTAGTGGAGTTTATGAGGATCGTTCAACGGGTCGAGGTATAAGGCTAATGCAGGCGAGTTGCACTTGTGACTGCAACACAAATACAACGGACAATACAGCACTATCGTTACGCCGTTCACAGATGTATGAATTGTTGTTTTGGAAATTAAATTTATTAAATGACACAGGTTGTTGTTTTGTATGGGTGTGTAACTTGGTCTGTCACGCTGAGGGAGATAGTTGGTATAAGGGGGTGGAAGTAACTAAAGGCTGGAGGAAATCCCATAATGAGGAGCTTTATGGCTCGTACTCTAACACCAATTATTATTAGGGTGATCAAGCAGAGGATGATGAGTTGGGCAGGGCATGTAGCACGAATGAGGGAGACGAGAAAAGAAATACATACAGTGGCACTTTGCGAGTACTTCACAGCAAGAGCTGTAGAAAGCAATGCCAAACCCTGGCTTGTCAAGGAGGTCACGTGACAGACATTGTTTTCAATAGTGCACTTTTCTATCTGTACCGAATTCAGCAACCTTTGTATTTTTATATAACTGTGCCATCGCCCTGTAGCATTACTTTTGGTATTATTGAAATATGTCAGCGTTCTGTATTTGTTGCTATCTGTCGTTTGTCGGGCAAGCACTTTGCAGTCACATCATCCAGTCAGTCCAGTCTGTCTGCATGACTGCACTGTGCTCCACTCACCTGCATGACGCACTTCGGGGTTTAGATTTGGAGACAAGTGTGAGGGCAGGAAGACAGACACACAACGATACTGAGGACACAGAAACAAGTCAAATTGTTCTCCTGTAATAGGCACGCGGTAAACTTCACACGTGCGACCGCTTGCCCCGGTTAACATAGGCCATAGTGGACTGGTAGGGCGTACAACAGCGCCGTCATAAGACGTCTTTCCGTGGCCTCAGTAAAGCGACATTCTCCTCCTTGTCTCTGCAGACAGCCTTAAGTCAATACTGCACTTACAGAAGCGCATCTGCTTACTGATAAGACAAAACGTAGGCCTACGCTTGCATCACGACTACGACACAGAAATGCTCTGTTGTATAACAGAAAGTTTTAAGATAACACAATAAATATAAAATCAAATATTCACCGGTAAATTGCTTTCCTGATTTTATAAAACTGTAGACATTTAGCTATAAAACTGGTGTCACAGCGTTACGTGTGTATCTGGAAGTATGAAACTGCAGAACGACAGACTTATGTAAAGAACGGAAGTAAGGTGAAGTTAAAGGTTGTAATTGATTTAGTAGTTGGTGGGCAAAAAGTTCCTTTATCAGAACAAGAGCACGTTGAGTTGCCTAACTAGGAATATTTATTTACTGCACAACTGATCGCAGCGCGTGGGGAATTTCTGATTGAAGGAAATTTCTGAATCCAACAAAAAGTTACGTTTTTTTTCAATACATACCGCGGTAACACTTTAAAGCCCGGTGGTAACTTTACGTAACATATCCACGTTTAACATTCAACAGGTTGGGAAGACGTGGACTTAATCTGGCGCTGCATTACAAGTAAGCATCGCAACGAACTTAATCTGGCGCTGCATTACAACTAAGCATCGCAACAACTTAATCTGGCGCTGCATTACAAGTAAGCATCGCAACGAACTTAATCTGGCGCTGCATTACAACGTAAGCTCGCAACGAACTTAATCTGGCGCTGCATTACAAGTAAGTATCCAACGAACTTAATCTGGCGCTGCATTACAAGTAAGCATCGCAACGAACTTAATCTGGCGCTGCATTACAACTAAGCATCGCAACGAACTTAATCTGGCGCTGCATTACAACTAAGCATCCAACGAACTTAATCTGGCGCTGCATTACAACTAAGCATCGCAACGAATTAATCTGGCGCTGCATTACAAGTAAGAATCGCAACGAACTTAATCTGGCGCTGCATTACAAGTAAGTATCCAACGAACTTAATCTGGCGCTGCATTACAACTAAGCATCGCAACGAACTTAATCTGGCGCTGCATTACAAGTAAGCATCGCAACGAACTTAATCTGGCGCTGCATTACAACTAAGCAATCCAACGAACTTAATCTGGCGCTGCATTACAAGTAAGCATCGCAACGAACTTAATCTGGCGCTGCATTACAAGTAAGCATCGCAACGAACTTAATCTGGCGCTGCATTACAACTAGCATCGCAACGAACTTAATCTGGCGCTGCATTACAACTAAGCATCGCAACGAACTTAATCTGGCGCTGCATTACAACTAAGCATCGCAACGAACTTAATCTGGCGCTGCATTACAACTAAGAATCCAACGAACTTAATCTGGCGCTGCATTACAAGTAAACATCGCAACGAACCTAATCTGGCGCTGCATTACAACTAAGCATCGCAACGAACTTAATCTGGCGCTGCATTACAAGTAAGCATCGCAACGAACTTAATCTGGCGCTGCATTACAAGTAAGCATCGCAACGAACTTAATCTGGCGCTGCATTACAACTAAGCATCGCAACGAACTTAATCTGGCGCTGCATTACAAGTAAGCATCGCAACGAAACTTAATCTGGCGCTGCATTACAAGTAAGCATCGCAACGAACTTAATCTGGCGCTGCATTACAAGTAAGCATCGCAACGAACTTAATCTGGCGCTGGATTACAAGTAAGCATCGCAACGAACTTAATCTGGCGCTGCATTACAAGTAAGCATCGCAACGAACTTAATCTGGCGCTGCATTACAAGTAAGCATCGCAACGAACTTAATCTGGCGCTGCATTACAAGTAACATCGCAACGAACCTACTGGCGCGCATACAATGATCAAGAACTTTCTGGCGCGTGCATACATGTCAGCATCACAACGAACTCTACTCGGTGGAGTTAGTTAGCATGATATGAACTATGCGCTGATCAAAAGCATCCACACAATTAAGGCGTGCTTGTAAGTAGGTTTTGAGATTAATATGGCGTGTACGTATGATCGTAGACGAATCTTATGTGGTCTGTATTACAACTAGTCATGAACGACTTATTAGATCTGACTATGATCTGTAAAGTCGATTGTAACGTATGATCTGTATGTATGCTGTATTACGAATCTAAGCATCGAATGATCTTAAATAGCGCTCATTAAGTAAGATCGTATACGATCTTAATTGAGTCTGTATTACAACTTTTGTATCAAACGAATTAATCTGGCGTAGCATACAAGTAGTAAAGAACTTAATGTGACGCTCTGTAATAAGCATCCCAACGAACTTAATCTGGCGCTGCATTACAAGTAAGCATCGCAACGAAATTAATCTGGCGCTGCATTACAACTAAGCATCGCAACGAAACTTAATCTGGCGCTGCATTACAAGTAAGCATCGCAACGAACTTAATCTGGCGCTGCATTACAAGTAAGCATCGCAACGAACTTAATCTGGCGCTGCATTACAACTAAGCATCGCAACGAACTTAATCTGGCGCTGCATTACAAGTAAGCATCGCAAAAGAACTTAATCTGGCGCTGCATTACAACTAAGCATCGCAACGAAACTTAATCTGGCGCTGCATTACAAGTAAGCATCGCAACGAACTTAATCTGGCGCTGCATTACAACTAAGCATCGCAACGATCTTAATCTGGTGCTGCATTACAAGTAAGCATCGCAACGAACTTAATCTGGCGCTGCATTACAACTAAGCATCCCAACGAACTTAATCTGGCGCTGCATTACAAGTAAGCATCGCAACGAACTTAATCTGGCGCTGCATTACAACTAAGCATCCCAACGAAACTTAATCTGGCGCTGCATTACAAGTAAGCATCGCAACGAACTTAATCTGGCGCTGCATTACAACTAAGCATCCCAACGAACTTAATCTGGCGCTGCATTACAAGTAAGCATCGCTACGAACTTATCTGGCGCTGCATTACAAGTAAGCATCGCAACGAACTTAATCTGGCGCTGCATTACAAGTAAGCATCGCAACGAACTTAATCTGGCGCTGCATTACAACTAAGCATCGCAACGAACTTAATCTGGCGCTGCATTACAAGTAAGCATCGCAACGAACTTAATCTGGCGCTGCATTACAAGTAAGCATCGCAACGAACTTAATCTGGCGCTGCATTACAAGTAAGCATCGCAACGAACTTAATCTGGCGCTGCATTACAAGTAAGCATCGCAACGAACTTAATCTGGCGCTGCATTACAAGTAAGCATCGCAACGAACTTAATCTGGCGCTGCATTACAAGTAAGCATCGCAACGAACTTAATCTGGCGCTGCATTACAATAAGCATCGCAACGAACCTCATGCCGCATACAATGTGATAATTCCTGACCGACTGTGCAACTGTCAGCTTCTAAGGACAGACTCTACTCAGTGAGTTTGTTATATAGATTATAACACCTAGACAGGTCAAAACATGCCACACATAGTTGAAGGCGTGTTGTAAGTAGGAGTTTTGAGTTATATATGATCGTATAATAAACGTATGTAATCTGTATGTATGATCTGTATGTACGATCAGTATGTATGATCTGTATGTATGATCTGTATCGTATGATCTGTATGTACGATCTGTATGTATGATCTGTATTATCTGTATGTACGATCTGTATGTATGATCTGTATGTATGATCTGTATGTACGATCTGTATGTATGATCTGTATGTATGATCTGTATGTATGATCTGTATGTACGATCTGTATGTAGATCTGTATGTACGATCTGTATGTAGATCTGTATGTATGATCTGTATGTACGATCTGTATGTATGATCTGTATGTATCGATCTGTATGTATGATCTGTATGTACGATCTGTATGTAGATCTGTATGTACGATCTGTATGTATGATCTGTATGTACGATCTGTATGTACGATCTGTATGTACGATCTGTATGTATGATCTGTATGTATGATCTGTATGTACGATCTGTATGTACGATCTGTATGTATGATCTGTATGTATGATCTGTATGTACGATCTGTATGTACGATCTGTATGTACGATCTGTATGTACGATCTGTATGTATGATCTGTATGTATGATCTGTATGTACGATCTGTATGTACGATCTGTATGTAGATCTGTATGTATGATCTGTATGTACGATCTGTATGTATGATCTGTATGTACGATCTGTATGTACGATCTGTATGTACGATCTGTATGTACGATCTGTATGTATGATCTGTATGTACGATCTGTATGTACGATCTGTATGTACGATCTGTATGTACGATCTGTATGTAGATCTGTATGTACGATCTGTATGTACGATCTGTATGTTACGATCTGTATGTATGATCTGTATGTACGATCTGTATGTATGATCTGTATGTACGATCTGTATGTATGATCTGTATGTACGATCTGTATGTATCGATCTGTATGTATTGATCTGTATGTACGATCTGTATGTATGATCCGTATGTATGATCTGTATGTATGATCTGTATGTACGATCTGTATGTATGATCTGTATGTAGATCTGTAGTGATCTGTTAGATGTACGTATGATCTGTATGTACGATCTGTATGTATGATCTGTATGTATGATCTGTATGTACGATCTGTATGTATGATCTGTATGTATGATCTGTCTCCAAGCAATAATTCCTCACCAAAGTAAAATATAGAAATAAAAATAACAGGAGGAGAAACTCCTCCTCTTCTCCACAACGTCCATATTGACTCTGCGGTGTGCCCAGCCACCATTTCAATAGCAAATGGGCGCTCTTTGTCTGGGTGTAAAGTAGCCACGGATTTAGGTTCGCCACTCAGCTCCAACTAGTGCCTAGGTAAGAATCAGAGGAGCTATATCTCCATTGCCCCTTATGCCTTCATGGTGTGTACAGGAAAAGCTTTAGCTTCAAGTATACTAGCACTCCCATGTAAACAAAATAATAAAGACAATATTAATCAACATAACTATCTTTTTAGAAAAAACATGCCTTCGTAACAGGATACCTGTTTCGACCCCAAAGGGTAATCGTCAGGCATAAACAAATACAAGAAAAGTGGTAAATGTGTTGAGTTGTCACTGTCATGAAGCTTACAACTTTATCTACTACAGGTATACCATTATATAAAAATAAACCTGACACACCATAATTCTAAGACATAAAAAGTGTTTATGTGTGCCGTGTTGTGTGACAGAACTGTTATTGCATTATAAGTGTTTATGTGTGCCGTGTTTGTGGACAGCACTGTTATTGCATTAGAAGCATGTTTGTGTGCCGTGTTGTGTGACAGCACCGTTATTGCATTAGAAGTGTTTATGTGTGCCGTGTTGTGTGACAGCACTGTTATTGCATTAGAAGTGTTTATGTGTGCCGTGTTGTGTGACAGCACTGTTATTGCATTAGAAGTGTTTATGTGTGACGTGTTGTGTGACAGAACTGTTATTGCACTAGAAGTGTTTATGTGTGCCGTGTTGTGTGACAGAACTGTTATTGCATTAGAAGTGTTTATGTGTGCCGTGTTGTGTGACAGCACTGTTATTGCATTAGAAGCATGTTTGTGTGCCGTGTTGTGTGACAGCACTGTTATTGCATTAGAAGTGTTTATGTGTGCCGTGTTGTGTGACAGCACTGTTATTGCATTAGAAGTGTTTATGTGTGCCGTGTTGTGTGACAGCACTGTTATTGCATTAGAAGTGTTTATGTGTGCCGTGTTGTGTGACAGCACTGTTATTGCATTAGAAGTGTTTATGTGTGCGTGTTGTGTGACAGCACTGTTATTGCATTAGAATGCTTATTGTGTGCCGTGTTGTGTGACAGCACTGTTATTGCATTAGAAGTGTTTATGTGTGCCGTGTTGTGTGACAGCACTGTTATTGCATTAGAAGCATGTTTGTGTGCCGTGTTGTGTGACAGCACTGTTATTGCATTAGAAGTGTTTATGTGAGCCGTTTGTTGACAGCACTGTTATTGCATTAGAAGCATGTTTGTGTGCCGTGTTGTGTGACAGCACTGTTATTGCATTAGAAGTGTTTATGTGTGCCGTGTTGTGTGACAGCACTGTTATTGCATTAGAAGCTGTTTGTGTGCCGGTGTTGTGTGACAGCACTGTTATTGCATTAGAAGTGTTTATGTGTGCCGTGTTTGTGACAGCACTGTTATTGCATTAGAAGGTTTATGTGTGCCGTGTTGTGTGACAGCACTGTTATTGCATTAGAAGTGTTTATGTGTGACGTGTTGTGTGACAGAACTGTTATTGCATTAGAAGTGTTTATGTGTGCCGTGTTGTGTGACAGAACTGTTATTGCATTAGAAGATGTTTTGTGTGCCGTGTTGTGTGACAGCACTGTTATTGCATTAGAAGATGTTTGTGTGCCGTGTTGTGTGACAGCACTGTTATTGCATTAGAAGCATGTTTGTGTGCCGTGTTGTGTGACAGCACTGTTATTGCATTAGAAGATGTTTTGTGTGCCGTGTTTGTGACAGCACTGTTATTGCATTAGAAGATGTTTTGTGTGCCGTGTTGTGTGACAGCACTGTTATTGCATTAGAAGTGTTTAGTGTGCCGTGTTGTGTGACAGCACTGTTATTCATTAGAAGTGTTTATGTGTGCCGTGTGTGTGACAGCACTGTTATTGCATTAGAAGTGTTATGTGTGCCGTGTTGTGTGACAGCACTGTATTGCATTAGAAGTGTTTATGTGTGCCGTGTTGTGTGACAGCACTGTTATTGCATTAGAAGCATGTTTGTGTGCCGTGTTATGTGACAGCACTGTTATTGCATTAGAAGTGTTTATGTGTGCCGTGTTGTGTGACAGCACTGTTATTGCATTAGAGCATGTTTATGTGTGCCGTGTTATGTGACAGCACTGTTATTGCATTAGAAGTGTTTTTTGTGTGACCCGTAGTTGTGTTTGTGGCGACAGCACTGTTATTGCATTAGAAGTGTTTATGTGTGCCGTGTTGTGTGACAGCACTGTTATTGCATTAGAAGCATGTTTCTGTGCCGTGTTGTGTGACAGCACTGTTATTGCATTAGAAGTGTTTATGTGTGCCGTGTTGTGTGACAGCACTGTTATTGCATTAGAAGCATCTTTGTGTGCCGTGTTGTGTGACAGCACTGTTATTGCATTAGAAGTGTTTATGTGTGCCGTGTTGTGTGACAGCACGTTGCATTAGAGTTTATGTGCGTTTGTGAAGCAGTATGCATAGAAGTGTTTAGTGTGCCGTGTTGTGTGACAGCACTGTTATTGCATTAGAAGATGTTATGTGTGCCGTGTTGTGTGACAGCACTGTTATTGCATTAGAAGCTGTTTGTGTGCCGTGTTGTGTGACAGCACTGTTATTGCATTAGAAGTGTTTATGTGTGCCGTGTTGTGTGACAGCACTGTTATTGCATTAGAAGTGTTTATGTGTGCCGTGTTGTGTGACAGCACTGTTATTGCATTAGAAGTGTTTATGTGTGCCGTGTTGTGTGACAGCACTGTTATTGCATTAGAAGTGTTTATGTGTGCCGTGTTGTGTGACAGCACTGTTATTGCATTAGAAGTGTTTATGTGTGCCGTGTTGTGTGACAGCAACTGTTATTGCATTAGAAGTGTTATGTGTGCCGTGTTGTGTGACAGCACTGTTATTGCATTAGAAGTGTTTATGTGTGCCGTGTTGTGTGACAGCACTGTTATTGCATTAGAAGTGTTTATGTGTGCCGTGTTGTGTGACAGCACTGTTATTGCATTAGAAGCTGTTTGTGTGCCGTGTTGTGTGACAGCACTGTTATTGCATTAGAAGTGTTTATGTGTGCCGTGTTGTGTGACAGCACTGTTATTGCATTAGAAGATGTTTATGTGTGCCGTGTTGTGTGACAGCACTGTTATTGCATTAGAAGTGTTTATGTGTGCCGTGTTGTGTGACAGCACTGTTATTGCATTAGAAGTGTTTATGTGTGCCGTGTTTGTGACAGCACTGTTATTGCATTAGAAGTGTTTATGTGTGCCGTGTTGTGTGACAACACTGTTATTGCATTAGAAGTGTTTATGTGTGCCGTGTTGTGTGACAGCACTGTTATTGCATTAGAAGTGTTTATGTGTGCCGTGTTCTGTAGACACACTGTTATTGCATTAGAAGTGTTTAATGTGTGCCGTGTTGTGTGACAGCACTGTTATTGCATTAGAAGCATGTTTGTGCCGTGTTGTGTGACAGCACTGTTATTGGATTAGAAGTGTTTATGTGTGCCGTGTTGTGTGACATCACTGTTATTGCATTAGAAGATGTTTGTGTGCCGTGTTGTGTGACAGCACTGTTATTGCATTAGAAGTGTTTATGTGTGCCGTGTTGTGTGACATCACTGTTATTGCATTAGAAGCATGTTATGTGTGCCGTGTTGTGTGACAGCACTGTTATTGCATTAGAAGTGTTTATGTGTGCCGTGTTTGTGACAACACTGTTATTGCATTAGAAGTGTTTATGTGTGCCGTGTGTGTGACAGCACTGTTATTGCATTAGAAGTGTTTTATGTGTGCCGTGTTGTGTGACAGCACTGTTATTGCGTTAGAAGTGTTTATGTGTGCCGTGTTGTGTGACAGCACGTGTTACTGCATTAGAAGTGTTATGTGTGCCGTGTTGTGTGACAGCACTGTTATTGCATTAGAAGCATGTCTGTGTGCCGTGTTGTGTGACAGCACTGTTTTGCATTAGAA
This sequence comes from Reticulitermes speratus, assembly GCA_021186555.1. Taxonomy (NCBI): domain Eukaryota; kingdom Metazoa; phylum Arthropoda; class Insecta; order Blattodea; family Rhinotermitidae; genus Reticulitermes; species Reticulitermes speratus. Next base: position 60,575 of record JAJKFL010000014.1, read on the forward strand.
GTGTCTATGTGTGCCGTGTTGTGTGACAGCACTGTTATTGCATTAGAAGCATGTTTGTGTGCCGTGTTGTTGTGACAGCACTGTTATTGCATTAGAAGTGTTTATGTGTGCCGTGCTGTGTGACAGCACTGTTATTGCATTAGAAGCATGTTTGTGACGTGTTGTGACAGCACTGTATTGCATTAGAAGTGTTTATGTGTGCCGTGTTGTGTGACACACTGTTATTGCATTAGAAGCATGATTTGTGTGCCGTGTTGTGTGACAGCACTGTTATTGCATTAGAAGTGTTTATGTGTGCCGTGTTGTGTGACAGCACTGTTATTGCATTAGAAGCATTTCATGTGTGCCGTGTTGTGTGACAGCACTGTTATTGCATTAGAAGTGTTTATGTGTGCCGTTCTGTGTGACAGCACTGTTATTGCATTAGAAGCATGTTTGTGTGCCGTGTTGTGTGACAGCACTGTTATTGCATTAGAAGTGTTTATGTGTGCCGTGTTGTGTGACAGCACTGTTATTGCATTAGAAGCATGTTTGTGTGGCCGTGTTGTGTGACAGCACTGTTATTGCATTAGAAGTGTTATGTGTGCCGTGTTAGTGTGACAGCACTGTTATTGCATTAGAAGTGTTTATGTGTGCCGTGTTGTGTGACAGCACTGTTTTGCATTAGAAGGTTTATGTGTGCCGTGTTGTGTGACAGCACTGTTATTGCATTAGAAGTGTTTATGTGTGCCGTGTTGTGTGACAGCACTGTTATTGCATTAGAATGTTTATGTGTGCCGTGTTGTGTGACAGCACTGTTATTGCATTAGAAGTGTTTATGTGTTCCGTGTTGTGTGACAGCACTGTTATTGCATTAGAAGTGTTTTGTGTGTCGTGTTGTGTGACAGCACTGTTATTGCATTAGAAGTGTTTATGTGTGCCGTGTAGTGTGACAGCACTGTTATTGCATTAGAAGCATGTTTGTGTGCCGTGTTGTGTGACAGCACTGTTATTGTATTAGAAGTGTTTATGTGTGCCGTGTTGTGTGACAGCACTGTTATTGCATTAGAAGCATGTTTGTGTGCCGTGTTGTGTGACAGCACTGTTATTGCATTAGAAGCATGTTTGTTTGCCGTGTTGTGTGACAGCACTGTTATTGTATTAGAAGTGTTTATGTGTGTCGTGTTGTGTGACAGCACTCTTATTGTATTAGAAGTGTTTATGTGTGTCGTGTTGTGTGACAGCACTGTTATTGCATTAGAAGTGTTTATGTGTGCCGTGTTGTGTGACAGCACTGTTATTGCATTAGAAGCATCTTTGTGTGCCGTGTTGTGTGACAGCACTGTTATTGTATTAGAAGTGTTTATGTGTGCCGTGTTGTGTGACAGCACTGTTATTGCATTAGAAGCATGTTTGTGTGCCGTGTTGTGTGACAGCACTGTTATTGGATTAGAAGCATGTTTGTTTGCCGTGTTGTGTGACAGCACTGTTATTGCATTAGAAGCATGTTTTAAAGTCATATTTATGATTATTATAAAATCAGTAAAAATTCTTGTAGTTTTTAGTTTACTGTAATAAGACTTCACAAGCCTCCTTCTGTTTACATTACGTGCACCTTGCACTGATGTAAAATGGGTACGTGCACCTTGCACTGATGTAAAATGGGTACGTGCACCTTGCACTGATGTAAAATGGGTACGTGCACCTTGCACTGATGTAAAATGGGTACGTGCACCTTGCACTGATGTAAAATGGGTACGTGCACCTTGCACTGATGTCGTGAATCTGACTGTTTACTGACAAACGTATTGCGATATTTTCTAATTTATATTGATAAAATTTTACGTAGCTTTCTTGTTTGCCGTCTTTACGACAGGCTTCTTTGAAACTTGTTTTTTACTTGTTACCTGGAGACGTTTTTACATTTTGTGTTGCTAGCCTTTTGTGCGAACTGTGCAGATGTCAACGGCAGACAGACACACGTGTTACGTGAATAAACACAATGCGATACAGATTGTATAAACTGAAAGCAATGATACGCGGCTGTTACCACGTAATACACTGCATGAAATAAAAGTAAGTTATGACTTAGTTACTTAGTTACTTAGTTACTTAGTTACCCACACCACATAAAAATTAAAACCACATCAACTACTTAAATATCGACATTTAATGTTACACAAAAATATGCAACACTGTAGACAAAAAGGGAGTTCATCAGAATGTGTACGTGTGTCTAATTTGTACGTTTGTCTAATTTGTACGTTTGTCTAATTTGTACGTGTGTCTAATTTGTACGTGTGTCTAATTTGTACGTTTGTCTAATTTGTACGTGTGTCTAATTTGTACGTGTGTCTAATTTGTACGTGTGTCTAATTTGTACGTTTGTCTAATTTGTACGTTTGTCTAATTTGTACGTGTGTCTAATTTGTACGTGTGTCTAATTTGTACGTTTGTCTAATTTGTACGTTTGTCTAATTTGTACGTTTGTCTAATTTGTACGTTTGTCTAATTTGTACGTGTGTCTAATTTGTACGTGTGTCTAATTTGTACGTTTGTCTAATTTGTACGTGTGTCTAATTTGTACGTGTGTCTAATTTGTACGTGTGTCTAATTTGTACGTGTGTCTAATTTGTACGTGTGTCTAATTTGTACGTGTGTCTAATTTGTACGTGTGTCTAATTTGTACGTGTGTCTAATTTGTACGTGTGTCTAATTTGTACGTGTGTCTAATTTGTACGTTTGTCTAATTTGTACGTGTGTCTAATTTGTACGTGTGTCTAGTTCAACCCGGCCATGACGTCACGGGACTGAGAACTCTCACAGCCACCAAGCAAGTCACATTTTAATCTTCAGCTAATTTGATGATGTTTTAACCAACAAGAAGCACAGTTACATTTTAAGCCAATGTTCTAATCAAAATATAGAAAATATAACTTTCATGTATTATGGCTACAAAATTTGTAACAAGCTGACAGCACAGTTCATTTATACACGCTGCGTATTGCCTCTTTAGTTACTACACAGCCTGACGAAGGTTTGCACGTCTTAGCGAAACATTTACTGCGTTTTCCTAAATAAAGTAAGTATCAGCTGTGTTCGACTGATGTCGTTATTGCACACTGTCACTGAATATGACATAAAGGTCAACACTTATCTTTAGATGTAAGAAATTTCAGTTTGAATTTAAGAAAACTGGAATTATGTAATCAAGAAAAGTACTGACGTAACAATATGTGTGCTAAGCTGAAATGCATGCTACAGTATCGTGAGTAACGCCCTTAATCACTTTCAATGACTCAAGGCAAATGCGTCACTCTCTGCCAAATATTAACTAAAGAACACTTTTATCAGTTAGATGATTTGAATTTCTGTGTTACAACATACCAGATTATACGACACGTTTCGCCTTGTTCACATTAAGCCATCTTCATGTCTATGTGTATTCACAAGCCTGCACAAGTTCCAGATCTTCACATTCCACACACATTACGTGTAAGATACATTTCTTACGTATTCTTGTGGGCCACAACTTAGCCTCGCTTAATGTGAACAAGCCGAAACACGTCGCCTGTCTAATTGTGTATCTGTGTAATACAGGAATACAATCTGTGTGACACTAACAATGTTCTTCCTCAACGTTTTCGTTCTACCGACTTTAAACAATATAGCTCAAGACTCGCGTAGTTGTGTAAAGTCCGACGGCCTGTGTGCAGACGTCAGTGCAGTATTGACTTCAGCTGTTCAGAAATAAAGAGCGATTACTAAAAGGGAGCACTGCTGACGTCACCTGCAAACGGTTAATTCACAATCAATTAGTGGGCATTAAATATTACACATGTGGACACTGCTGGGCAAGTAGGTGTGGATTTACATGACCACGTATGTATAGTACGGACATGACGTCAGTGTGACGTCACACAGTTCTAACACTGACCCACGTATGTGCTGCGTGCAATACACAATGCAAACTGTACCTCCTGAAACATGATACATCCCGCCGTACAAGACACTGAATGACGTAAGGAAGTGGAAGACAAGTCACATTGTTTTTGGACTTCGACTTAAATGTGCTACATGTGCTACGATTTATGTTGGCCAGACTGGTTGTTATCTTAAAACAAGGTTTTTAGAAAAATCTATAATAGGTACGTTGAAGATGTTTTAATAATGTTTGACGATATAACATAAGAAAGTCACATTGTTATCTGCTTGAGGTAACAATACATCGGAGTTCCGATTTTCGTGATTAATGGGGACCATAAACCGTCGCGATTATTGGCATCACAAACACCGTAATCCATTTGCAATGTGAAAGGTCTATTTGCTTCCAAGAACTTATGAAATAAAAATAACCCCAAAGCATAAAAACATGAAATGTTCTTTTAATTAAATACAGACGCTTTTTGGATGCATACTATACATTAAATCATTGAACGAGCGTCTCTTTGCACAAAACACGAAAGCAATTAATAAAAGGTACGGAAATAAGGAAATTCACTGAGCTGAGAGTGATCTGCGTGTTGCAGGGGAGTGGCCATGTGGTGCCATACCAGTTAGTTGGAACCAGTAACGAAAAGTCAAAGCATTGGTCGAAATCCCGAACATCGAGGTTCACGAACTTCGAGACTCTACTTACAATGTCAATAGAATTAATAGCCTACTAGAGTATTAGCAGTAATTGCGTGTGCAGTAGCAACAACATACACACGTCTATACATTCAACTCAAACGTGAAACGTAGTAAGAACAACGAGAGCAGATACGTGTGGCCAGCTTAGCGGTCATCTTGAAATGTCAGTGGCGTATAAAACTTAACGGCTTGTACACTTCTACAAAGCCATTTTCATTTAACTGACACAAAACCACATCTACGTCTCATTTAAATGAAAACAAACATCAAGTTTCAAATTTTGATATGCAAAGACAACACGAAGGTGCATGAAGGCTCAGATCTTCTGCGATGTTATGGTGTGTCGGTGGGCGAGTGGTTCACAGCGTTCAGGCGGCTCGCATTGCCTTCATCTTCAGCACAACCAGTCAAACAAGAATTGTTGACCCTGAAGATGGAAGTATTACGATCAGTCGAAACGCCGGGAACTACTAGCCCAGCGACATAGCGTCACATCCCAGAAGACTTGCATGGTCAGCAACACTGCTGTGAGCACCTAAAATCTCGCAATAAACGCACATGTTAACCCACATTTACTTGAGTTTCGAACATCGTCAGCAGCTTCAGCAACAACAATGACAACAAGAACAACAACAACAACAATAACAATCCTGAAAAAGGACGTTATTAACAACATGGTTAGTAGAGGAAATAAGGGAGTAGTTGGTGAAACCTGGTGAGTAAAGAAGAGAAAAGGCGAGCTGAACAGCACAGCAGTGACCAGGCTACTTGCTAGTTGCGCTCCCTAACACTGTGCACAGCTGCAGTCGGCACGACGTGGTCGCTGCTAGGCTCGCCTCGGAACGGCCAGGCAGCGTTATACCGCTTACAAAAACATTTACTGTGTTGGCAGTACATTTATGGCTGCAGGCACTGTGGACGTTCTTTAAACGGACAGAAAACACTTGGAGATGCGCGCGCAGTGCCTCCCCTCTCACTTGCTCGTGTCTTCACCACGCGCCAACAGCTAGCAAGTAGTCTGCTCACATCTATACTAGAATGTGATGGCCGTCGATGTCTACCGGAAATTCATCTTTGTTAGTTCCTGTGATATCTTATCTGGTTAGTAAATCAAATGTTTCTACATATTCATTTATTTAAAAGGGCTTATTTAAGGGGCTTGTTGCGGCTGAAAACAGAAAAGAGTTTTTAAACACATTTAAATAACACCACGTTTTACGAATTGTAGAATCAGTAATTAAAAAGTTTTTGATGATCAAGAAGGTAGTGTCATCGTGTACTGAAACAAAGTGAAATATGTATTACAGCAGTCAAATATAATTCGCGCATTGTTTAAGGAAGCATATACTTGAAAAGCCCAGCGAGGTTAAGAACTGTTTAGAAGACAGAGCGAGAATGGTTTGTGTCTTGGAAAGAAGAAGTCACAATTGTTAAAATGGGGGAAGACAAGCACATAACATAGAGATGAGTTGACAAATCGCACGGTAACGTAGTGCAAAATGTCATAACAATAGCAGATGAAGGCTGAAAAAGTGATCAGAATTAGAAAAGTTACAAGTGGAAAAGAGCGACAAAAACACGTTTAATCATCAAAGTGACTGAAGGAGCTTCACAAAACTGAACATTGTTAACAGCTAAACGACTGGCACTGCAGTCCACAGCGAGCACTGCTATTTCAGGCCACTACAGCACTGGGGTCTCCTTGTGGGGGTGAACTCGGTCTTTCTTAAACTTCCGCATTAGCTTGAGGCCCAGGCAGCTTTGACTCCGGGAAGAGATCTCCCGATGCGCACTGGACAAGGTGCTGGACGAGTCCCACAGCCGATCTTGACGCTTTGGGCAAGATCCCAACGGGGAATTGAACCCAGACTGCACAACCGTCCAGCCTCCAGCACAGTCACTATACTAACTGAGCTACTCAGCCTCCAGCTGTCCCCGTCCGTGCCGTGAAGGCATATGGGGGAGGGGGCGGGTGTCTTAAAGAGTAACCTTAGCCTCACGCGACGGACGCTTTACCGCCGGGGAAAAAGGCGCTGGTACCCGTTGAGTATGAGGCTGAGTGGGCCTCTCAACCGGTCGTGACGTACTGGAGGAAGGAAAAATCTCCTGCCTCTGCCGGCATTCGAACCCGGATCCTTCAGTCCGTAGCCCAGTCACTATACCAATTGAGCTGCTCAAAATTCCACACATCATAGCAGAAACCAGCTGCGTCCGTTAGCCAAGCGTCGGCAGAACGCTCAAAATGGTACAGAACTTATGCGAACGAGGCATTGCGTGACAATATGCGACAAGAACAGGAGACTGGCTACTTCTGTGCGGAGGAATAATAGCGCCTTGAATTATACAGAAAAACGCACTTATGGGCCATACGTAAGTTTTGGGCTAGACCTAAATGTAGATGTAAGTGAAGAACTGTGTCAGTAATGATGTTAAATAGCGTGTATTAAAAGCGACAGACACAATGACACAGCAAGACAGAAGACAGAAGGCAAGATTATAGAAGTGAAAGTGACAGAGAAGAGTTAAAAGAAGAATCTGATAAAATAAAAAAAGGAGACGTTGATTTATAGAAGATAAAAACAGCGCAAGCTACACACTAAATTATAAAAACAAAGTTAATAATACACGTATTGTTGCAAATCCTGTGCAAGGTGTTGCCCGTCTCCCATTTACGTAGCCTGTCTCTAGAGCGAACCTGCAGACGGCAACGGATCAAAACCTGACTGTTTATGATCGCAGTTCGATATCGATATGCAGCAGAATTCCCATCTCTCCAGACAGGAAGTGAAAACCAACCGTTCGGTTCGTACAGTTGTGTTGCCATTCTGCCTGCCTACGGAACTACAACAATGTCTGCGATCGCGCATGCGTGGCGCACAGCTGGTCAACAAACAGACCAGCTGCACTGAGCTGCACACAAACTGCGCTACACTAAGTACAGGAACGCTGTTACATTTCCGAAAATGCGAGTCGCGTCTTTTTTGATAAGTATCAATTATTTATGCAAACTAATAACAGTATTTCCACAATTCACCCGGCACACACATACCTGTAGCTATAAGCCAGTTCAATAATTGGCTAGCCGTACTTGGTTACTCCCGGAATACGGATAATGCATTTCAAAACAACTTATTTTTAAACGTCAACAACAAATACACAATATAGGCGTAACGAAATAATCACCGTGCTGTAGATTACAGCTAATTTTGAAAATTTATGCACAGGATTTTGAGATCTAAGAATACGTACTTCGCATTTAAAACAAAAAACCTCAATATTGGTTAACATAATTAATTATAAAAAATGTTCTATAGAAATATGAAGACAGAAAGAGTTCGAAGGGAAAAGAGAATTCAATTAAAATATCTACAGATAAAGAAAGAACAGGAAGAAAGACAGAACAGCTAGTCTGCAGTGTGTGCAAACAGGCTCAAAAATTAAGTTCTAAATCACATTTCTGGAGTGTCAGTATATTACAGAGAGACATCACGTGACACGCATTGCTTGTGAAGAACCTGACACGAGCGCTGACATGGTCGAGATTTGTAAACTGCACGTTCTAAATTGTAAGTAACAGAAAACTGTTCGTGCGATTTACAGCTGTATTGAATTACGAACTTGTCGTTGCGTGACGAATTACAAACCAGTGAAATGAAGACAAGCACATATTACACAAAAGCTTGCGAACTTTAAAAATTTGGTGCGCACAGCTGCTGCATAAACACAAAGGTAGAAAATTCTGAAGCACAAGAAAAGCCATGTGTATATTAATGACAAATATTTCGACCGACAAGCGAGAGCAACGGGCCGTGGGCAGGACTGACGGGTGTGGGGGGGCACACTGTTAGCCACGACCTGTATTTTGTACTGTAACTTGCGTGTCACGCAGTAAAATGTGCGGCTGCTTTACACAAATCAACGAACAAGACGGCAGACACACTGTGGTGTTCACGATTCGTCACGCTCAGTACAAACTCGAGATGGCTACTTAAAGTCGCCTTAAGCCCGTTTCAGAGAATTAGTAAATCAACTAAGCAGTCCAGTAGCGAGTTTACAGTTTGCAATCTCATGAACTGCAGTGCAATGCGAGACAGACATCTTTGTCTTTCAAATGAATATTAACACCATGTTTTACAGAAACGGATGTAGCTGGCTGATGTCGCGATATAACTGTGTCTTGAATTGTTTTGATACTTTCAAATTTCTTGAGGTCTTATAAATTAAAATTACATTCGTTTTACAGAATCAAATCAGTTGAGGACGATGATCTAGGAACACACTCCTGTGATTCATGACACATGCCTGTGCAAGCCTCAGTTACTTTCCATTACTGAGTTCTTTTCCTATTACCGTAAATTCTTCCAATTCCTAATATTTTGAACATCTTCAGAAACCTTACACTTGACTACAGACATGATAACTACTGTGCTTAAAAATATGTTTTGTTTTACGAACAAGCCTTGGCATACCCTAAGAGCGCGCGCAAACACACAGGCACACTATTCGGTTACAGCAGTGACCAGGCTACTTGCTAGTTGCGCTCCCTAACACTGTGCACAGCTGCAGTCGGCACGACGTGGTCGCTGCTAGGCTCGCCTCGGAACGGCCAGGCAGCGTTATACCGCTTACAAAAACATTTACTGTGTTGGCAGTACATTTACGGCTGCAGGCACTGCAGACGTTCTTTAAACGGACAGAAAACACTTGGAGATGCGCGCGCAGTGCCTCCCCTCTCACTAGCTTGTCTCTTCACCCCGCGCCAACAGCTAGCAAGTAGTCTGCTCACATCTATACTTCCTTAACACTAAGCTACTCTACATACTGTTACGACTAAAACCTCTGGAAGGAAATAACAAGAGCAGTACGATTAAGTAAGAGAAAACTTTAACAACAATAAAACTATCTATATAGGTCATCCATCGATCTGTGAGCTCTGAGCGGGCGCGGCTAACAGTGTGCCCCCCTCACCCACCAGTGCACATCGCACAGCACGATCGGGACTGGCGCGTGAGGGGGGCACACTGTTAGCCGCGCCTGCCAAGAGCTCGTGAGTCGATGAACGCCGTCCATAACAAGTTCAACTGTATGTTACTTCACTAGACACAGCAACACACGCCAATAAAGACGACAGATTATGTTGGCTGATTCTTTATCCGAAACAATTATTAGCTGTCAGTCATTATAGTATTCAATGCTGCTGCATGCTGAGAATTCAGGTCTTCTGGCATGCGACGCTGTGTCGCTGGGTTAGAGTTTGCCGACGTTTCGAAAGAACATGGTGCCTTCATCTTAAATGGTCGAGAGGGTCCAAGACGAATGCCAAACACTGGAGACAAGTGCATGTATGTACGTCTGTTGGTCTGGTTACGGAATAATGGCGAACCAATGGCTGACGGTGTAGGCGGGGCGTGGGGTCTGGTGTGAAGGCACGGAAACTATGGCGAGCCAATGAAGGAATTTATGGGCGGGACCTGACGTGCGTATGTGGGCCCGATTGGCTCGAAATCCTATCCTAGATCTCACCAACCGGACCAACAGACTCATGAATTTCCACCTGTCTCTTGCGTTTGGCACTTTTTTGGATTACTCAACTGTTGAAGACTAAGGCACTGCGTACCTTCGAAACGTCGGAAAACACTAACCTCGCTGCACAGCGTCACATAGAAAAAGACCTGAATCCTGAACAAAATTTCTGTGGAAACGTCCAATCTCACACGATTCAAGTACGCCCAACAGACCCAGTGAAATGAACGGTCTCATGTGCCTGGCACCAATTCTCTGCACAATTACAAGTGCGTAGACGCGGGAACTCACACGTGACGTTATGCTCACAGGCAAACACATCAGCAGATCGCGGTCAATGACATGCTGACGTTACCGCGACTATCGACAGACTTGCCTGTCACTGACCAGGACAACGTCGTCACAACCAATGCAGTCACCGCTTGTACTCGTAAATACCAGTAGCCCAGTGGTTTCTATATGTACCACCATGCTTAACATTCAACAATTCTACGTTCTGCCCACACAGTGTATTTATGTGTTTTGTGTGGATCTCAGAACAAACAGCGATATTTCACTGTACAACATTAACTGACTGGTTTGTATAACTGAGACGGAGTGTGTTTACTGCGCGGTACGGACTGTATTTATGTGTTTTGTGTGGATCTCAGAACAAACAGCGATTATTTCACTGTACAGCATTAACTGACTGGTTTGTATAACTGAGACGGAGTGTGTTTACTGCGCGGTACGGACTGTATTTATGTGTTTTGTGTGGATCTCAGAACAAACAGCGATTATTTCACTGTACAACATTAACTGACTGGTTTGTATAACTGAGACGGAGTGTGTTTACTGCGCGGTACGGACTGTATTTATGTGTTTTGTGTGGATCTCAGAACAAACAGCGATTATTTCACTGTACAACATTAACTGACTGGTTTGTATAACTGAGACGGAGTGTGTTTACTGCGCGGTACGGACTGTATTTATGTGTTTTGTGTGGATCTCAGAACAAACAGCGATTATTTCACTGTACAACATTAACTGACTGGTTTGTATAACTGAGATGGAGTGTGTTTACTGCGCGGTACGGACTGTATTTATGTGTTTTGTGTGGATCTCAGAACAAACAGCGATTATTTCACTGTACAACATTAACTGACTGGTTTGTATAACTGAGATGGAGTGTGTTTACTGCGCGGTACGGACTGTATTTATGTGTTTTGTGTGGATCTCAGAACAAACAGCGATTATTTCACTGTACAGCATTAACTGACTGGTTTGTATAACTGAGACGGAGTGTGTTTACTGCGCGGTACGGACTGTATTTATGTGTTTTGTGTGGATCTCAGAACAAACAGCGATTAGTTCACTGTACAACATTAACTGACTGGTTTGTATAACTGAGATGGAGTGTGTTTACTGCGCGGTACGGACTGTATTTATGTGTTTTGTGTGGATCTCAGAACAAACAGCGATTATTTCACTGTACAACATTAACTGACTGGTTTGTATAACTGAGACGGAGTGTGTTTACTGCGCGGTACGGACTGTATTTATGTGTTTTGTGTGGATCTCAGAACAAACAGCGATTATTTCACTGTACAACATTAACTGACTGGTTTGTATAACTGAGATGGAGTGTGTTTACTGCGCGGTACGGACTGTATTTATGTGTTTTGTGTGGATCTCAGAACAAACAGCGATTATTTCACTGTACAACATTAACTGACTGGTTTGTATAACTGAGACGGAGTGTGTTTACTGCGCGGTACGGACTGTAACCCTCTAAAGCCCAGTGGTTACTATATGTACCACCATGTTTAACATTCAACAATTCTACGTTCTGCCCACACAGTGTATTTATGTGTTTTGTGTGGATCTCAGAACAAACAGCGATTATTTCACTGTACAACATTAACTGACTGGTTTGTATAACTGAAATGGAGTGTGTTTACTGCGCGGTACGGACTGTATTTATGTGTTTTGTGTGGATCTCAGAACAAACAGCGATTATTTCACTGTACAACATTAACTGACTGGTTTGTATAACTGAGATGGAGTGTGTTTACTGCGCGGTACGGACTGTATTTATGTGTTTTGTGTGGATCTCAGAACAAACAGCGATTATTTCACTGTACAACATTAACTGACTGGTTTGTATAACTGAGACGGAGTGTGTTTACTGCGCGGTACGGACTGTAACCCTCTAAAGCCCAGTGGTTACTATATGTACCACCATGTTTAACATTCAACAATTCTACGTTCTGCCCACACAGTGTATTTATGTGTTTTGTGTGGATCTCAGAACAAACAGCGATTATTTCACTGTACAGCATTAACTGACTGGTTTATATAACTGAGACGGAGTGTGTTTACTGCGCGGTACGGACTGTATTTATGTGTTTTGTGTGGATCTCAGAACAAACAGCGATTATTTCACTGTACAGCATTAACTGACTGGTTTGTATAACTGAGACGGAGTGTGTTTACTGCGCGGTACGGACTGTATTTATGTGTTTTGTGTGGATCTCAGAGCAAACAGCGATTATTTCACTGTACAACATTAACTGACTGGTTTGTATAACTGAGTCGGAGTGTGTTTACTGCGCGGTACGGACTGGGTCTTTATATATAATACAGGACACATTCAGTCTTCAAAGTGTTAACTTTAGGTACTGAATGTTCTCGATCACTGCACACTGCACACTGCAGACACTGACGTCATATGACGACGCAGTTCAAAAGGAAATTCCAACAATTTCTTCGATGTTCCTAGCAGAAGTGTGAGTTGCCACTGGTTTTGAGAATTATATAATCCAGTCACTGTTATGCAATAACATCCTGTACATTATTTGGTGCAACATTAAAGAAAATATGCGGCCAGGCGACTCGGCTGGTGATCACAATTTTTTTTTAATTACGTTGTAAGAACCCAGGCTCGAGTGTGGAAACTTTTGTTAAGTAGGACGAATGAATCCGCGTCTGTCTGTCTGTCTGTCTGTCTATAACTTTCGTTGAAATGACGGTAGTACCGACAGTGCTGACAGGCCGACTGGCACGGCAAGCTGACAGCGAAGACGCCAAGGTCTGACTGCTGTACGTCTTGTGGGCAACAACAGTGAACAAGCCAGGTAGGCAAAATGCAGGCCGGTCTGGATTTACGTACGAAATGTGTCACGGTTGACAGACTGCCAAGAACAGCTAGGATTATTACTAAGGGAACCAGAACATTAGCGAAAAGCTAGCGAGGGGATCAGACAGAGTCACTGATAGGCACTGTGTTCACTGTTTACAGAACTAACGTTTTTACAGAAGTTCTTCTTTGTCCACGCACAGTAAGCCTTCAATACACTTAGGTTAACCGCTAATCAGTCCGGCCTGCTCGCCTGCGTGGCAGCGAGTGACCGAGTAAAACCACGAGTTGATGGCAGCGCAGCTAAAACAGCAATATGTAACTATTCCACTGTTATCATTAGCACTACTCGTTGTAGTCACCGTGGTGTTGCAGGTGGCAGCACAGACAGCCCACAGCACAGACAGCCCACAGCCCGACCGAACCATTACGCCAACAAGTTCAATGCAAAGACCAGACGTGCGTACAGTGATAACAGCAAGTTGATAACTTTGTGTTGTGTGTAGCCAACGTATGGCAACTGACAGGCCGGATTTGCTTGGTCATGTGTAAATTGATATTGTTTTGTGACTTCATAAAAATTCTGTTCACTGTGACAACTGGCAGGTTTCACCGCATGCGACTTAATTTAGTGGGTGTCAACTATTAACTTTGTCGCGAAAGTTCATTTCAAAATTTAACGAACGCAACAACCGTTGAATTCGTTAATTAAATGCCTAAAATATGTCAATTAAACTAAACAGTCTACAGCAGTTAATGTAGTTTGGATGACAGATAGAATGTTAGAACCTTTAGAGCCCAGTTCTGCCCACACAGTGTATTTATGTGTTTTGTGTGGATCTCAGAACAAACAGCGATTATTTCACTGTACAACATTAACTGACTGGTTTGTATAACTGAGACGGAGTGTGTTTACTGCGCGGTACGGACTGTATTTATGTGTTTTGTGTGGATCTCAGAACAAACAGCGATTATTTCACTGTACAACATTAACTGACTGGTTTGTATAACTGAGACGGAGTGTGTTTACTGCGCGGTACGGACTGTATTTATGTGTTTTGTGTGGATCTCAGAACAAACAGCGATTATTTCACTGTACAACATTAACTGACTGGTTTGTATAACTGAGATGGAGTGTGTTTACTGCGCGGTACGGACTGTATTTATGTGTTTTGTGTGGATCTCAGAACAAACAGCGATTATTTCACTGTACAACATTAACTGACTGGTTTGTATAACTGAGATGGAGTGTGTTTACTGCGCGGTACGGACTGTATTTATGTGTTTTGTGTGGATCTCAGAACAAACAGCGATTATTTCACTGTACAGCATTAACTGACTGGTTTGTATAACTGAGACGGAGTGTGTTTACTGCGCGGTACGGACTGTATTTATGTGTTTTGTGTGGATCTCAGAACAAACAGCGATTAGTTCACTGTACAACATTAACTGACTGGTTTGTATAACTGAGATGGAGTGTGTTTACTGCGCGGTACGGACTGTATTTATGTGTTTTGTGTGGATCTCAGAACAAACAGCGATTATTTCACTGTACAACATTAACTGACTGGTTTGTATAACTGAGACGGAGTGTGTTTACTGCGCGGTACGGACTGTAACCCTCTAAAGCCCAGTGGTTACTATATGTACCACCATGTTTAACATTCAACAATTCTACGTTCTGCCCACACAGTGTATTTATGTGTTTTGTGTGGATCTCAGAACAAACAGCGATTATTTCACTGTACAACATTAACTGACTGGTTTGTATAACTGAAATGGAGTGTGTTTACTGCGCGGTACGGACTGTATTTATGTGTTTTGTGTGGATCTCAGAACAAACAGCGATTATTTCACTGTACAACATTAACTGACTGGTTTGTATAACTGAGATGGAGTGTGTTTACTGCGCGGTACGGACTGTATTTATGTGTTTTGTGTGGATCTCAGAACAAACAGCGATTATTTCACTGTACAACATTAACTGACTGGTTTGTATAACTGAGACGGAGTGTGTTTACTGCGCGGTACGGACTGTAACCCTCTAAAGCCCAGTGGTTACTATATGTACCACCATGTTTAACATTCAACAATTCTACGTTCTGCCCACACAGTGTATTTATGTGTTTTGTGTGGATCTCAGAACAAACAGCGATTATTTCACTGTACAGCATTAACTGACTGGTTTATATAACTGAGACGGAGTGTGTTTACTGCGCGGTACGGACTGTATTTATGTGTTTTGTGTGGATCTCAGAACAAACAGCGATTATTTCACTGTACAGCATTAACTGACTGGTTTGTATAACTGAGACGGAGTGTGTTTACTGCGCGGTACGGACTGTATTTATGTGTTTTGTGTGGATCTCAGAGCAAACAGCGATTATTTCACTGTACAACATTAACTGACTGGTTTGTATAACTGAGTCGGAGTGTGTTTACTGCGCGGTACGGACTGGGTCTTTATATATAATACAGGACACATTCAGTCTTCAAAGTGTTAACTTTAGGTACTGAATGTTCTCGATCACTGCACACTGCACACTGCAGACACTGACGTCATATGACGACGCAGTTCAAAAGGAAATTCCAACAATTTCTTCGATGTTCCTAGCAGAAGTGTGAGTTGCCACTGGTTTTGAGAATTATATAATCCAGTCACTGTTATGCAATAACATCCTGTACATTATTTGGTGCAACATTAAAGAAAATATGCGGCCAGGCGACTCGGCTGGTGATCACAATTTTTTTTTAATTACGTTGTAAGAACCCAGGCTCGAGTGTGGAAACTTTTGTTAAGTAGGACGAATGAATCCGCGTCTGTCTGTCTGTCTGTCTGTCTATAACTTTCGTTGAAATGACGGTAGTACCGACAGTGCTGACAGGCCGACTGGCACGGCAAGCTGACAGCGAAGACGCCAAGGTCTGACTGCTGTACGTCTTGTGGGCAACAACAGTGAACAAGCCAGGTAGGCAAAATGCAGGCCGGTCTGGATTTACGTACGAAATGTGTCACGGTTGACAGACTGCCAAGAACAGCTACGACATTACTAAGGGAACCAGAACATTAGCGAAAAGCTAGCGAGGGGATCAGACAGAGTCACTGATAGGCACTGTGTTCACTGTTTACAGAACTAACGTTTTTACAGAAGTTCTTCTTTGTCCACGCACAGTAAGCCTTCAATACACTTAGGTTAACCGCTAATCAGTCCGGCCTGCTCGCCTGCGTGGCAGCGAGTGACCGAGTAAAACCACGAGTTGATGGCAGCGCAGCTAAAACAGCAATATGTAACTATTCCACTGTTATCATTAGCACTACTCGTTGTAGTCACCGTGGTGTTGCAGGTGGCAGCACAGACAGCCCACAGCACAGACAGCCCACAGCCCGACCGAACCATTACGCCAACAAGTTCAATGCAAAGACCAGACGTGCGTACAGTGATAACAGCAAGTTGATAACTTTGTGTTGTGTGTAGCCAACGTATGGCAACTGACAGGCCGGATTTGCTTGGTCATGTGTAAATTGATATTGTTTTGTGACTTCATAAAAATTCTGTTCACTGTGACAACTGGCAGGTTTCACCGCATGCGACTTAATTTAGTGGGTGTCAACTATTAACTTTGTCGCGAAAGTTCATTTCAAAATTTAACGAACGCAACAACCGTTGAATTCGTTAATTAAATGCCTAAAATATGTCAATTAAACTAAACAGTCTACAGCAGTTAATGTAGTTTGGATGACAGATAGAATGTTAGAACCTTTAGAGCCCAGTTCTGCCCACACAGTGTATTTATGTGTTTTGTGTGGATCTCAGAACAAACAGCGATTATTTCACTGTACAGCATTAACTGATTGGTTTGTATAACTGAGACGGAGTGTGTTTACTGCGCGGTACGGACTGTATTTATGTGTTTTGTGTGGATCTCAGAACAAACAGCGATTATTTCACTGTACAACATTAACTGACTGGTTTGTATAACTGAGACGGAGTGTGTTTACTGCGCGGTACGGACTGTATTTATGTGTTTTGTGTGGATCTCAGAACAAACAGCGATTATTTCACTGTACAGCATTAACTGACTGGTTTGTATAACTGAGACGGAGTGTGTTTACTGCGCGGTACGGACTGTATTTATGTGTTTTGTGTGGATCTCAGAACAAACAGCGATTATTTCACTGTACAACATTAACTGACTGGTTTGTATAACTGAGACGGAGTGTGTTTACTGCGCGGTACGGACTGTATTTATGTGTTTTGTGTGGATCTCAGAACAAACAGCGATTATTTCACTGTACAGCATTAACTGACTGGTTTGTATAACTGAGACGGAGTGTGTTTACTGCGCGGTACGGACTGTATTTATGTGTTTTGTGTGGATCTCAGAACAAACAGCGATTATTTCACTGTACAGCATTAACTGACTGGTTTGTATAACTGAGACGGAGTGTGTTTACTGCGCGGTACGGACTGTATTTATGTGTTTTGTGTGGATCTCAGAACAAACAGCGATTATTTCACTGTACAGCATTAACTGACTGGTTTGTATAACTGAGACGGAGTGTGTTACTGCGCGGTACGGACTGTATTTATGTGTTTTGTGTGGATCTCAGAACAAACAGCGATTATTTCACTGTACAACATTAACTGACTGGTTTGTATAACTGAGACGGATTGTGTTTACTGCGCGGTACGGACTGTATTTATGTGTTTTGTGTGGATCTCAGAACAAACAGCGATTATTTCACTGTACAGCATTAACTGACTGGTTTGTATAACTGAGACGGATTGTGTTTACTGCGCGGTACGGACTGTATTTATGTGTTTTGTGTGGATCTCAGAACAAACAGCGATTATTTCACTGTACAACATTAACTGACTGGTTTGTATAACTGAGACGGATTGTGTTTACTGCGCGGTACGGACTGTATTTATGTGTTTTGTGTGGATCTCAGAACAAACAGCGATTATTTCACTGTACAGCATTAACTGACTGGTTTGTATAACTGAGACGGAGTGTGTTTACTGCGCGGTACGGACTGTATTTATGTGTTCTGTGTGGATCTCAGAACAAACAGCGATTATTTCACTGTCCAACATTAACTGACTGGTTTGTATAACTGAGACGGGGTGTGTTTACTGCGCGGTACGGACTGGGTCTATATATGTAATTCAGGTTAATGTTAGTCCTTGCAGGGTGAATTAGTTTCCAGGCACATGCACCCTCTTGCAATGTCACGCAGTGTCACTGTCACGTGTCCCTCTCATACCTGATAGCGCTGTCCGCAACAACGGCCACAGCAGGCATGCAGCAGTCCCGGCTGACTGTCTGTCGAGTGCGCCGGGCTGGCTAAAGGCGACGGGGATCCCGGACGTTTCGGCTGTCCATTGTAAGGAACCTCCAGCTCCACGAACTCCCGGTCCTGCAAGGCAAGGCGCAGTATGTAAGTTTGGAGGCGCACCGACAGCAGTGCAAGTACAGCACTGTACTGCGAAGGTAGCACAGCCACAGAAGTCTACGGTACGTAGATACAAATGTAGACTAGCCATTTAACAACAGACAGCATAGCAAGGAATGGCGAGATGCGTGTATTGAAATGGATCGTAAAGAATGCCGTGTGAAGGTGCGCACTGCATTCATCTGAGGATTCCAGTCTTCTGGAATGTGGCGCTGTGTCGCTTGGTGATGTTCCCGACGTTTCGTAGTATCTGTTGCCAGTGCGAGAAGAAACAATCAGCTAGCGACACAGCGTCACCTCCCAGACGACGAGCACCGACGGCTATGACAACCGGAATGAGCTGGCTCAGGGTAGGGCTGTTGTGAAAACAGGCCTAATGAGGGAATTTATTGACTGGCTGAGGAACTGTCAGCTTCCTGCAATTAAATAGCTATCTTCCCTTGCCGCACCAATCCAGTGCATATCCTTCCATTCTCCTCTTTAAGGTCTATTTTAATTATCCCTCCATCTATACATGGTCTTCCGAACGGTCTCTTTCCCTCAGTCTTTACATCTAAACTGTGCGTTCATTATTCTCCCACGCATGTCACACGCAGTGTGATGGTAAATCCACCCCATAAATCCCATGTGTGTGATATCAGTATCAATGGTGGCGTGAGTGAGCAAAATATGTATTTTTAAACATTCTTGACTAAGTAAAAGAAATGGCGTCCTATATGAAGACCGCGTACGTCTGTCTGTCCATCTGTCCGTACGTCTGTCCGTACGTCCGTCTGTCCGTACGTCCGTCTGTCTGTCCGTACGTCCGTCTGTCTGTCCGTACGTCCGTCTGTCTGTCCGTACGTCCGTCTGTCTGTCCGTACGTCCGTCTGTCTGTCCGTACGTCCGTCTGTCCGTACGTCCGTCCGTCTGTCCGTACGTCCGTCCGTCTGTCCGTACGTCCGTCTGTCCGTACGTCCGTCTGTCCGTACGTCCGTCTGTCCGTACGTCCGTCTGTCCGTACTTTATGCATTTATATGCAGCATCCTTGTAGTCATTACTGTGAGCGCTGGACCTCTTATGTTGGGACTCAAGCCAAGCCCAATTTTTGGTCCTAAGCTAGCATGTACATAAATATAACATAAAAGATAAAGTTGTCCCTGTGCATGCCATGAATACATACAGGGGTAGCAGAGGTACAGCTCCACTCATTCTTAACCTCTGCACTATTATTATTATTATTATTATTATTTACTGCAATTGGGTTTTCACCCGGTGGCAGTAGTCCTTACACTAGTACACACAGTACAAATGTTTTCACCCGGTGGCAGTAGTCCTTACACTAGTACACACAATACAAATGTTTTCACCCGGTGGCAGTAGTCCTTACACTAGTACACACAATACAAATGTTTTCACCCGGTGGCAGTAGTCCTTACACTAGTACACACAATACAAATGTTTTCACCCTGTGGCAGTAGTCCTTACACTAGTACACACAATACAAATGTTTTCACCCGGTGGCAGTAGTCCTTACACTAGTACACACAATACAAATGTTTTCACCCGGTGGCAGTAGTCCTTACACTAGTACACACAATACAAATGTTTTCACTCGGTGGCAGTAGTCCTTACACTAGTACACACAATACAAATGTTTTCACCCGGTGGCAGTAGTCCTTACACTAGTACACACAATACAAATGTTTTCACCCGGTGGCAGTAGTCCTTACACTAGTACACACAATACAAATGTTTTCACTCGGTGGCAGTAGTCCTTACACTAGTACACACAATACAAATGTTTTCACCCGGTGGCAGTAGTCCTTACACTAGTACACACAATACAAATGTTTTCACCCGGTGGCAGTAGTCCTTACACTAGTACACACAATACAAATGTTTTCACTCGGTGGCAGTAGTCCTTACACTAGTACACACAATACAAATGTTTTCACCCGGTGGCAGTAGTCCTTACACTAGTACACACAATACAAATGTTTTCACCCGGTGGCAGTAGTCCTTACACTAGTACACACAATACAAATGTTTTCACCCGGTGGCAGTAGTCCTTACACTAGTACACACAATACAAATGTTTTCACCCGGTGGCAGTAGTCCTTACACTAGTACACACAATACAAATGTTTTCACCCGGTGGCAGTAGTCCTTACACTAGTACACACAATACAAATGTTTTCACCCGGTGGCAGTAGTCCTTACACTAGTACACACAATACAAATGTTTTCACCCGGTGGCAGTAGTCCTTACACTAGTACACACAATACAAATGTTTTCACCCGTGGCAGTAGTCCTTACACTAGTACACACAATACAAATGTTTTCACCCGGTGGCAGTAGTCCTTACACTAGTACACACAATACAAATGTTTTCACCCGGTGGCAGTAGTCCTTACACTAGTACACACAATACAAATGTTTTCACCCGGTGGCAGTAGTCCTTACACTAGTACACACAATACAAATGTTTTCACCCGGTGGCAGTAGTCCTTACACTAGTACACACAATACAAATGTTTTCACCCGGTGGCAGTAGTCCTTACACTAGTACACACAATACAAATGTTTTCACCCGGTGGCAGTAGTCCTTACACTAGTACACACAATACAAATGTTTTCACCCGGTGGCAGTAGTCCTTACACTAGTAACACACAATACAAATGTTTTCACCCGGTGGCAGTAGTCCTTACACTAGTACACACAATACAAATGTTTTCACCCGGTGGCAGTAGTCCTTACACTAGTACACACAATACAAATGTTTTCACCCGTGGCAGTAGTCCTTACACTAGTACACACAATACAAATGTTTTCACCCGGTGGCAGTAGTCCTTACACTAGTACACACAATACAAATGTTTTCACCCGGTGGCAGTAGTCCTTACACTAGTACACACAATACAAATGTTTTCACCCGGTGGCAGTAGTCCTTACACTAGTACACACAATACAAATGTTTTCACCCGGTGGCAGTAGTCCTTACACTAGTACACACAATACAAATGTTTTCACCCGGTGGCAGTAGTCCTTACACTAGTACACACAATACAAATGTTTTCACCCGTGGCAGTAGTCCTTACACTAGTACACACAATACAAATGTTTTCACCCGGTGGCAGTAGTCCTTACACTAGTACACACAATACAAATGTTTTCACCCGGTGGCAGTAGTCCTTACACTAGTACACACAATACAAATGTTTTCACCCGGTGGCAGTAGTCCTTACACTAGTACACACAATACAAATGTTTTCACCCGGTGGCAGTAGTCCTTACACTAGTACACACAATACAAATGTTTTCACCCTGTGGCAGTAGTCCTTACACTAGTACACACAATACAAATGTTTTCACCCGGTGGCAGTAGTCCTTACACTAGTACACACAATACAAATGGACATATAAATATACATAAATTAACAATACAAAACAAACTATACACAATTACAAAACAAAATACATACAGTAAATACAAGTACACACATTAGAACACCGTACACACATTACAAAAAATCCACACCTGCAAAAGCATCCACTCCTTACAAAAGCATCCACACCTTACAAAAACATCCATACCTTACAAATACATCCACACCTTACAAAAACACCCATACACATACAAAACAAAATACATACAGTAAATACAAGTACACATATTAGAAGAACCCCGTTCACACCTTACAAAAACACCCATGCACATACAAAACAAAATACATACAGTAAATACAAGTACTCATATTAGAACACCGTACACACCTTACAAAAACACCCATACACATACAAAACAAAATACATACAGTAAATACAAGTACACACATTAGAACACCGTACACACATTACAAAAACATCTGCACCTTACAAAAGCATCCACTCCTTACAAAAGCATCCACACCTTACAAAAACATCCACACCTTACAAATACATCCATACCTTACAAAAACACCCATACACATACAAAACAAAATACATACAGTAAATACAAATACACATATTAGAAAACCGTACGCACCTTACTAAAACACCCTTACACATACAAAACAAAATACATACAGTAAACAAAATACATACAGTAAATACAAGTACACATATTAGAACACCGTACACACATTACAAAAACATCCACAACTTACAAATCATCCACACCTTACAAAAGCATCCACACCTTACAAAGACACCCATACACAGTACAAGAAAAAAAACACGCACAATACAAAAAACACCCACACATTAATTAATTTCAGTGCGTTAGAATATCCTCAGTATAAAGTCAGACCAAAGTACATGCTAATTATATCCCCCAAGAACTTAATTCACTTCACTTCACTTCGAAACCAGAGCACTTCACTTCACATCACTTCACACCCCTTCACTTCACATCCCTTATTTTTATTTAATCTCCACTTAAAAATCCTTAGCTTGTAATGACTTTCTTGACCCTTTTTTTAAAAGTGCTTAATTTACAGGGGAAAGTCGCTAGTACGCTTGGAGGTAATTGGTTCCAGCTTTTTATGGTCCTATTTACAAAGGAATATTTACCTACATCTGTTCTTTGTTTCCTAATCCTAATTTTCCGACTATGATCGTCCCTACCCAGGTAGCATGGTTTTAGCAGTCTATCCCCTATTGTTTTCCAAGCCCGTCCCCCGGTGTATGCTTTGAAAAGGGCGCATATTCGGGCTATCGCTCTACGCTGTGTCAATGTTTCCCAACCCGATTCATTTGTATTATTTGCAAATTTTGCCGCTCTCTTTTGCACGCGATTCAAAGCGCTTACCTGACCTTCTCTGTATGGGTCCCAACACACCGCTCCATACTCAAGTATCGGTCTCACAAGTGCCGTATAAGCTAAACTTTTCGTATTATTATTTGCCCTTTTGAGTATACGCATTACGAAATGAAGAGCCCTCCATGATTTTCTTAGTGTATAATTTACATGATCTGCCCAGCTTAGGTCGCTGCGTATAATTATTCCTAAATACTTAAAGCTATTTGCCTCTGGAATTAGTTGATCCCCAATACAATACCTCAGTTTACCTTTCACCCTAGCTCTATTGAAGCTTACTGCTTTACTCTTACCTGGATTTATCCTCATTTCATTTTCAACCGCCCATTCCCCTAATCTATTTAAGTCTGTCTGCAAATTTTCAATGTCATTGCTATCGATTATCCTCCTGTATATTATACAATCATCAGCGAAAAGCCGTATATTTGACTCAATGTTTCTCCAAATATCATTAACATAAGCGAGGAACAGCAACGGACCTAATACGCTCCCTTGCGCCACTCCCGACGTTACTCTGACTTCATCAGATAGTTGTCCGTCTACTCTAACTCTTTGCGAACGTCCTAACAGAAATTCCTTTATCCATACCACTACCCTCAAGTCCACACCGGTTTCCGCAATTTTTGAAAGCAGCCTATCATGTGGGACTAAATCAAAAGCCTTTGAAAAATCTATTATAATCGCGTCAGTCCTGACTCCCTCGTCCAATGAATCAACAATATCTTGACAAACTGTGACTACTTGGCTTTCGCATGAGTACCCTGGTCTAAATCCATGCTGACCCTCATATAACCACTCACTCATTTCCCAGACTTGCCTTAGATACCCTGCTATAACGTGCTCCATTTGTTTGCAAACTACTGAGGTTAAACTGACCGGTCTATAGTTTCCCACTACCGATCGATCTCCCCCTTTATAAATAGGAACCACTATAGCTTTTTTCCAGTCCCCTGGGATAGAATTGTTGTTCATCGTTATATCTAGTAATCTCGCGAGGTATGGAATCATGGCTTCCCCACCTAACTTTAAAATTTCCCCAGGAATGCCATCTGGTCCGACGGATTTATTTCTCCCGATTGCTGATAGTCGTTTCCTTAAAATGTTGATACTAATGGTGAACGGTTTTCCTGAATCTGTCGATTGGATTTGCGGGGTGTTTCTTTCGCAACTGAATACAGACGCATAATAAGAGTTTAGGGAGTTGGCCTTTTCTATTGGTTCGGTGATGATATTTCCATTAATGCCCTTGATCGCAGGAATATTTTCTCTATTACCTTTACGTCTTTTAACATACTTATAAAACTCTGCCCAGCATTTACCTTCGTTTTGTAAGACCGAACTTAAGAATGTCTCCTGAGCCTTGTTTTTTGCTATTAGTAACTCTTTGGATAAACGTTTCAGCTCTGCTTGGTAATGCCCACCAAATTTTCGCTTATTGTAAACTTTCCTCACCTTTACCTTAAGTCGTTTTACTTCCTTCGTGTAATATTCCGGATCCGGATTTGTACTCAGAATTTTATGAGGTACAAAACGTTCTGTACCCTCAAAGACTATTTCCTTGTAGCTTTTCCATATCTCCTCCACGCTACTACCATTTCCAGCCCATAAGCTAAAATTTTCCCGAAGAAATGTTTGTAAACCTAATACATCTGTTTTGTGGTACACCGGGACTATCCTTTCAATTTTTTTCTCCCGACAATTTTCATCCCATTCTACTTCCAATAAAACCCCGCTATGATCGCTGATTCCGTGCACAATGTTACAAGAGATAAGCGTATTATCAGGTCTGAGGAGGTAGATGTCCAACAGCGCGTCACGTCTCGTCGGGCCACTTACTACCTGAGTATAACCATTTTCCCATACTAATTTGTTTACGAAAGCCTGAAAACCGGTTGTCTTTCCTGCATCCCCATTCCAATTCGCTTGAGGTAAGTTCAAATCTCCTCCTATAATGCATCTCTTCGTTGAGTTTCGCGTAAGTAAGGTACGGGCTGCTAGTCTTTCAATCGCCAACATTTCCTCGTTAGGAGCTCTATATATACCTATAATTTCCCACGAATATTTTGGATCCATTCCTTTCACTTCCACCGCGATCATCTCAAAATCCTCATCCACCCACAGCTCCGTACAGGCAATGTAATTTTTAACACATATAAAAACCCCACCACCACGGGCTGTCCTATCTCTTCTGAAAATTGTAAAATCTGCCCTAAAAACTTCAGCATTGCTAATGTCTTCTTTAAGCCATGACTCCGTACCTATAACAACATCAGGGTTGTATGTGTCAACTAAATTCCAGAAATCTAAGGCTTTATTATATATACTCCTACAGTTAACCTGTAGCACCACTAGCGACTTACCTTCAACCCTATATGCAGATGTTGTACTTATAGATTCAACCCCTGACCTAGCTTCAGTTTCCCTACTCACCCATTTATTCGTCTCTGTCCCCCTTTCTTCATGTAAAGTCTTCTGTTTTTCAATTGATGGTTGCCGCGTTTCCCTGGTTGTCCTCGTTCTGCGAGTTCCATCCACCGAAGTATGTCATTCCTTCCTCCGTGAAGATCCTCCGCCATCAAGTCCACTAACCCTAGCGTACAGTTGTCCCAGTCGTTTCTTTCCTCTTCCGTTCAGATGCAGCCCATCTCCAGCAAAATCCCCATCCTGTATCCAGCTGTTCGGATCAACGAATGTAATTCCGAGGGCGTTTGCTATCCAGTCGAATCTATCATTAAGAGCACCAATACGCCGCCATGATACATCTCTACGTCGCAGCACTCCACTCAGGACAAGTCTGCAGTTCGGACATTTATTCTTAACCTTAGCCATAAGCGTATACACTTCTCCCATTACAAAATCCAGATTGCGCGTTGTTTTCAAGTCATTTGTACCTACGTGAATAATAACAGTTTCTGGACAACCTAGATCCCTCTTATCTATCACTCTGCGTAGCTGTTAAGTTTGAATCCCCGGAAAACACTCCACCTTCATATCTGTATGTTCTGTTCCAACATTACGCACCATTGAATCGCCCACCACCACGCACTTTGCAGCCTTTTGTTCAGTCGGCACTATGTCCCTCTTCCCAGCTCCAGCCCGTAGTAACTTTTCTTCAAGATTCCTGTTCCTATCCTTCAGTTCATCAATTTGTCGCAGAGCGTTATGCAATTCTTCCTCCAACATTCGAATCCTTTCAGTCCTACACTTATCACAGCTCCACTTCTCTCTCTCAGCCGCTTGAGCCTTCACATTACCACAACTATAGTGATACCAACGTTCACATAATTCACATTGGATTCCCGACCTTAGATTCCTGCCACAACCAGTACATAAAAGTTTCACAGTGTTACCTCCTTCCACAACAGGACCGGGATTTCGTTCCACTCCACCAATCACTAGTAAAACAGCTAAAACCATTGAACTCAGCATCGTCAATCCCAAGCAATGTCCAGTATCTCGGTTAGCGTCACCACGCCTAGGCACGCCACGCCACGTGTACCTCCCGGCCCAGGTACCCACTCTCGCCCGGTAATCTTCCAGGTAGCAACCCATAGTCTGTCCTTACTCAGGAGCTCACCACAAACACGTCTGCCCACAACAACCTTCGCAACCCGAGCAACCTTCGCAACCCGAACAACCTTCGCAACCCGACTGTCCGTCTGTCCGTACGTCCGTCTGTCCGTACGTCCGTCTGTCCGTACGTCCGTCTGTCCGTACGTCCGTCTGTCCGTACGTCCGTCTGTCCGTACGTCCGTCTGTCCGTACGTCCGTCTGTCCGTACGTCCGTCTGTCCGTACGTCCGTCTGTCCGTACGTCTGTCTGTCCGTACGTCCGTACGTCCGTACGTCTGTCCGTACGTCCGTACGTCTGTCTGTCCGTACGTCTGTCCGTACGTCCGTCTGTCCGTACGTCCGTCTGTCCGTACGTCTGTCTGTCCGTACGTCCGTACGTCTGTCCGTACGTCCGTACGTCTGTCTGTCCGTACGTCTGTCTGTCCGTACGTCCGTACGTCTGTCCGTACGTCTGTCTGTCCGTACGTCTGTCTGTCCGTACGTCTGTCCGTCCGTCCGTCTGTGACCTAGTATCAGCGACTAAAACGTCTGTCGGATTTTCATAAACTTCGGCATATGAGTTGCTGCCAAAACGTTGCCGAGCATGCGCGCCTCATGAAAATCGGGTCAGTAAGATACACTACGTACAGTAACAGCAACAGCAATTGCAACATTTCTGGAAAGACTTCGGTGAACCAGGTACGGCAGGTTTGCACGCAGTTCCACTGAGCACTTGAGAGTTTCGTGAAAATTGCTACAGTGAAAACCATATGTTTATTAGCGTAAATGAAACTTTGCCCTATTTTCTAGTTTTCGTCCAATTTGGATAGAATTCAGTACGGGATATATCCACACAAAAATTTTAGTGACAGCGAGTTTCGTGAAAATTGGCGCAGTGACTTCTGTACTTCATTTAGAGGTGTCAAATCAACTGCTATCCGCATTTCCCACACTTACTGTCCGGTCTCGGTGCAACTCTGTACCAGCACCTGCATGTAATACGCACCTTCCTCACAGGCGTACGGCGAGGACGCAGAACGTTTTGCAACTAAAGAACGCCTTGCTAAACTCGGTGCAGGCTGTACGTGCCGTATTGCAGTACGCGCTGTCACACAGCACTCGGTGCAGGCTGTACGTGACGTATTGCAGTACGCGCTGTCACACAGCACTCGGTGCAGGCTGTACGTGACGTATTGCACTACGCGCTGTCACACAGCACTCGGTGCAGGCTGTACGTGCCGTATTGCACTACGCGCTGTCACACAGCACTCGGTGCAGGCTGTACGTGCCGTATTGCACTACGCGCTGTCACACAGCACTCGGTGCAGGCTGTACGTGACGTATTGCAGTACGCGCTGTCACACAGCACTCGGTGCAGGCTGTACGTGATGTATTGCAGTACGCGCTGTCACACAGCACTCGGTGCAGGCTGTACGTGACGTATTGCAGTACGCGCTGTCACACAGCAACTGTTTTCCTATCAACTTACGCCCCAAACTCAGTAACTATGTTTGTAACTGCAACAATTGCCGGTTGAAATCTCAGCCGGCTCCGTGCAGCTATTTTTACAACAACGCAATCTGCACATCTGTTCAACACAGACCTATCAACTGTTATGCCTATTGACTCTGTGCGTGTGATTTACTTCACGTATTGATCCATTACGCATACTTCACTGACCGTGGTTTTCTCGAGGCATCGCAGAAGGTGGTGATGCTGCAGCTCGAAGATGTCTTCCTGGTGGTAGCTGTCGTCTATATCCAGGCCTGACTCTTGGGCCGCCAGACGCGCTTCCGCCGCCTTCTTCTTGCTGACGAAGGCGGCGCCTGAGGACGCTTTGGCAATGCGGATGCGAGCGAGTCTTGCTTTCTGCAACGGAGAACAAGGCACATTGTAGCTACACAAGAACACAGGCACATTGTGAGCTACACACGGACATGGCACATTGTGAGCTACACAAGGACACAGGCACATTGTGAGCTACACACGGACATGGGCACATTGTGAGCTACACACGGACATGGGCACATTGTGAGCTACACAAGACACAGGCACATTGTGAGCTACACAAAACACAGGCACATTGTGAGCTACACACGGACATGGGCACATTGTGAGCTACACAAGGACACAGGCACATTGTGAGCTACACAGGACACAGGCACATTGTGAGCTACACACGGACATGGGCACATTGTGAGCTACACAGGACACCGCACATTGTGAGCTACACAAGAACACAGGCACATTGTGAGCTACACACGGACATGTGCACATTGTGAGCTACACAAAGACACATGCACATTGTGAGCTACACAAGGACACAGGCACATTGTGAGCTACACACGGACATGGGCACATTGTGAGCTACACACGGACATGGGCACATTGTGAGCTACACACGGACATAATTATAACAACTGTAATAACAACGGACTGCGTCCAGTAGTCTCCTAAGATTCATAATTAATTTTGAGCAATACACAATTTAGACAATGCGTAACATTCCTTGGACAGGGATCACAGCACAGCACAGCACAGCACAGCACAGCACAGCAAATCAACTCCTCCAGTGGAACTGAAGCAGTGGCCTCATGTTCAACCCCGGCCACTAGCCTTTTCATACTTAAATAGCAATATAAAGCAACACAATCACCCTGCATATAACACAGCATGAGTCACACCCTTGTTGTGAGTGAGTCACACTACGGTTGCTGCTGTGTTCTCTGTGAGTTACGAGCTCAGACAGAAGAAACAGTTGAGCATCAAGCACAGAACACAACGCACCATCAGATGGCATTACTATGACAGAGGTCGTTAACGCTTGGTTTGCTCTAAGAATAAAGAACAGCCGACGAAAGAAGCTGTGGAGTTGCGCGTGAATATTGCGTCACTTTGTCATGTGACTGTCACGTGGCTAGCAGGAAATAATGAGATACAACCATAGGAACGAAGAAAATATACAAACTAGAAAAACATAAACAAATTAGTTAGTTAATGTACATCAATGCAAAATACGCAGTGAACAGCGCAATGATCAGTTAACTGGAAGTGTTCTGTACACGTCAGTGCGCATGCGCACGCTTTCATAAAATTGCAGTAGGCCTGCGCCGCGACCCGATCACGGCTCAGAATGTTCAATCGTGTGCAGGTGTTCGCTGTCTGTCGAAACTGGATGGATATCGTGGTCCTTAGCGATCAGGCCATGGACTGGGTTGCCCACATAGCGCAGAGACCAAAACTGAGTGGAGCTGTGCATTTACACCCCAATACGCCTTCAAAGTGTGCACAGCGACAACTTGATTATTTACCTGCTCTGAGGTGCCCAAGGCCGTTGTTGACGAATTGCTCGCCTTCTTTGGAGTTTCTGTGCCGTGTAGTGGTTAAATGTTTCGGAGGACCGTACTGCCTCCATCTCCAGGGTGACTGAACTGCTTCACGTGGATGCTGTGCCAGGTTCAGAAACCCAAACGAAGACCAAATTTACCTTTACTTTAGTTCAGTTTTTCCTATTAACTCCGCAGTCACAGGCAAACTGTCAACTTAAGAGCGATGCAGAACTAAAACCAACGATTACGACGATAAAACAGTTCCAGCTTTCCTTTACAGCACTCACAACAGCAAACAGCACTGTTGACAGGTAAAGGCGAACAAATGAATTCATTACTATTTTGTTTTGCCTATGTTCGGCTGTGTGACGTATCTAATAAGGAAAACACGTTTGTTAGACATACATTTGCATTCCTGTACTTGAAATATAAAGAATTAGAAACGACATGTTTCGGCTTGTTAGTGTTAAGCCATGTTCAGTTCTGGACCACAAGAATACAGAAAGAATTTTTTTTCCACACACACTACGTATGGAGCACTGAGATCTCAACTTTTCAGAGCTTGTGCTAAATACAACTAACAACAGCACCATTTTACATGCCTATATGTTCTTCTTTTGCCATTTATTTTCACTCTGTTGTTCTGCATTAACAAAACAATGTTCTGTTTTGTGCGTTACGCAAATTGCCCTACGCCTGCATCACAGTGACAAACAGCAACACAAACACGCGAGAGAACACAGACAGTACCAAAAGTATTTCTTTGTAAACTGTCTCCTGTGACAGACGGGCTGAAGAAAGGAATATAAAACATCTATATCGATTTATTATTCAGCACAACGGGATGATGCTGCCTAAAAATCAAACGAAACTAAAAACAGTACGTCATACGTCACGTGACCAGTATTTTATTATTTATTGTGTAACGAACATTAGTTCAATAAGACTTACTGTTTTGAAAGTCCAAAACACTAAGCTAATTTAACTCTTAAAGACTAAAATTAACCTCAATTATATATAAATAATCAGTCCGTACCGCGCAGTAAACACGCTCTGTCTCGGTTATTGCCTTCTTCACGGTGACTTACACACGCGGTTATTCGGACTGCAAATTAGCAAACCGAGTGTCTTGAGATGTACAGTCGGTTACTTTCATAATTTCGAGGTTCTATCGTGACGTGGTGGGCAACAAACAGAGTGTCCAGCATCACATGAAGACTTCATCGGCAGCCACGCGAACGTAACGCAGAGGACGTGCCACAGCCAAGCTTTGTGACTGTTCACTTGCAGACAGTTGCACAGTACGTGCACTTACGAAGCACTGTGCATGTTTACTGCTGCTGCACCAAGCTGTGCCTACTTACGTTGGGCCACAGCCAAGCTGTGTGACTGTTCACTTGCACACAGTTGCACAGTACGTGCTGTGCCTACTTACGTTGGGCCACAGCCAAGCTGTGTGACTGTTCACTTGCACACAGTTGCACAGTACGTGCACTTACGAAGCACTGTGCATGTTTACTGCTGCTGCACCAAGCTGTGCCCATTTATTCTAACTGCTGTACTTGAACAGCGCCATGTGGCGACTGCTACTGCTACTGCTACTGCTACTGCTACTGCTACTGCTACTGCTACTGCTGCTCAACTGTCTGACTCATGCAATGGCTCAGGCGGCCAGTCGCTGGTCTCTCACTGCGGGGTCCCGGGTTCAATCTCAGGCCACACGGTGTTGGATTTGTGGTGCACAAAGTAGTATGGGAACACGTTTCTCTCCAAGTACTGCAGCTTCCCCTGTCCGTATCATTCCACCGATGCTCTACGCCCATCCGTCTATCACAGACGCTTCACATTCTTGGCAACTGACCGCGTCGCTGCACATCAGTCACCCTCGTGTGCTGAAGTGCAGCTGTTTGCAGTCCATAAAGCAGCAATAACATTTCTGTCTAAGTACATCGCTGACAGAACATTTCGCTTTATTCTGATCAACAGCTAGTTCTTGCTAGTTCTGAGTTCTTATCTTCAAACCGTTCCAATCAGGAAACAAATTTACAAATATCGTACATGTACTTATATATGTACATGTGCGTATATATGTACATGTGCGTATATAGAAAGAATACCAACACAGTACACACAATTAGTTTTGGATAAACCTCGAACATGTTGATATCAATACACGTCAACATCTCACGTCTCTGTACGCGGTACTGCAAGGCTAACATAATTTGACACGAGATCATAAGAAGATGAAATGTGTGCACATATTTCATAGAAAAGAAGAAGAGTATATATATATATATATATACATATATACATACATATATATACATACATACATACCCTTAGTTTAAGATTATGTGTTCTGTACTTTATCTCTCGGAATCTATCCCTATTTATACACAGCACTTGCTTCTACCTGCCCGTGCCTACAGCTGCACACAGTACAGACAATGTGTTTTCTCGCACTTTTAAAGCTTTCATTTGAATCACCTTCGTATTTTTAATATTCTACCGCATTAGTAAGCTCAGTGTCTCGTCGCAAGTTTCGTCATCTCTGCACACATTCCATTCACCTGCAGTGCACAGTCATTAAAGACTGCTGTAACAGTAAATATTTAACCGCAGGAAAACAGTCGGATAAAGCGATGCTCCGTGTTGATGCTTGAAGTAATGTTAAATGAAGTGAAGTTGAGTGCTTGCAGACATGCACTGTTTACTGGCATTACTTTTACTGCGTATGATGTGCACTGCTTTACAGCACAGTGTTACAAAGACAGGTACTGTGTGTGCGATCCACGGCTCTTACATTGACACAATCATAAATACATTTCGTCTTGATCAACTTGTTCGGCGTTGTTTTAACAAGAGACCTGGAATGGCGATACCAACAACCAATGCAGAACGAGTATGCTGCGCACATGCCAGTATGCTGCGCACGTCAGTATGCTGCGCACATGCCAGTATGCTGCGCACGTCAGTATGCTGTGCACATGTCAGTATACTGCGCACATGCCAGTATGCTGCGCACGTCAGTATGCTGTGCACATGTCAGTATACTGCGCACATGCCAGTATGCTGCGCACGTCAGTATGCTGTGCACATGTTAGTATACTGCGCACATGCCACTATGCTGCGCACGTCAGTATGCTGTGCACATGTTAGTATACTGCGCACATGCCAGTATGCTGCGCACGTCAGTATGCTGCGCACATGTCAGTATGCTGTGCACATGTCAGTATGCTGCGCACGTCAGTATGCTGTTCACATGCCAGTATGCTGCGCACGTCATTATGCTGCGCACGTCAGTATGATGTGCACATGTCAGTATACTGCGCACATGTCAGTATACTGCGCACGTCAGTATGCTGTGCATATGCCAGTATGCTGTGAACATGCCAGTATGTTGCGCACGTCAGTATGCTGTGCGCAAGTCAGTATTCTGTGCACATATCAGTCTACTGTGCACATATCAGTATGGCGCGCACGTCAGTATGCTGCGCATGTCAGTATGGTTCGCACATATCAGTCTACTGTGCACATATCAGTATGTTGCGCACATGTCATTATAATGCGCACATATCAGTATGCTGCGCGCATGTCAGTATGTTGCGCACGTCAGTATGATGTGCGCATGTCAGTATGATGTGTGCATGTCAGTATGATGTGCGCATGTCAGTATGATGTGCACATGTCAGTATAATGCCCACATATCAGTATGCTGCGCACATATAAGTATGATGTGCACGTCAGTATGATGTGCACATATCAGTATGCTGCGCACATATCAGTATGATGTGCACATGTCAGTATGCTGCGCACATGTCAGTATGATGTGTACATATCAATCTACTGTGCACGTCAGTATGCTTCGCACATGTCAGTATGATGTGCACATGTCAGTATGATGCGCACGTGTCAGTATGCTGCGCAAATATCAGTATAATGTGCACATGTCAGTATGCTGTGCACATATCAGTATTATGTGCGCATGTCAGTATGATGCGCACATATCAGTATGATGTGCACATGTCAGTATGATGAGCACATATCATTATGCTGTGCACATATCAGTACGATGTGCACGTCAGTATGCTGCGCAAATATCAGTATGATGTGAACATGTCAGTATGCTGTGCACATGTCAGTATGATGCGCACATATCAGTATGCTGCGCGCATATCAGTATGATGTGCACATGTCAGTATGCTGCGCACATGTCAGTATGCTGACCACTTATAAGCATAAGGGACATCACGTAACGGCTGCAGTGCACACTGTGTTTCGACAGATACGCAATGCCGTGCAGACAATGCAAGACAGCAAGTTTGCAAAATACGTATTTCTGTCACCAGCAATCACAACCAAAAACAGCGCCCAGGAAGTACAAAGGTGGCTTGTATACTTCAAAGTGAATGTCATGGCACTAGCAGATGTCTCTCGACGTCAGACTAGCAATCTCTGGTACCTGAGTACGCCAGTTTCGGTTCAATCCGCTTCTGATAGCCTGACCTATCACACAGAAGGTTGTTCTTGACCCCGACCGAGCATCACACCGTGAACACTGTTAGCACAGGAATGCGGTTAATCTGCATTAGAGCAATCTGACCGCTCAGCTTCATGCTTATCCAATTTATCTCACTGGTTAAAGCCCTCGGTGCCCTTCGCAGAGGAGACTGAGTGGTCCAGCAGCCGAATTGGACGCAGTGATGTCACTCAGCACATAATACTGTCTCACGCATGCATAAAAAAGTACAGTCATGTTAATGACAGCGGGTCCATTCTACTGGGTGGTGCAGAATAAAGGCAAAAGTACTTATTTTGACCTTCAGGGTGGTTTCGCAGGGGAGAGTCATGTCGTTAGATATTTATCACCAGCAACCGTAATACAATGGGCTGAAATGCAGTTGTGTCTTGTGTTATATATGGCAAATGTATATGATTATTTTGTTAAAGTGATATTAAGTTAAGGTTGTTTTGGGTATATTTTGCTATAAGAGTTTTGAAATGTACAAACATGTAACTCGATAATTCCTCCTTGCCTCAGCATCACATGAGACTGACTTGGTCGGGTGAACCCCGGACCGTTCAAGGGTCGGCCTACTCACGCCAGTGTGAGTCAGTTCTGGACATTGCTTTTGGGGAATTAACGAGAAAGAAATATGAATATGTAACTCGTGACGAGTGATTTCTTTGGAGGGGGCCACGCCCAGCGCACGAGATATATACCAGGGGTTGCGCCCCACATTCTCTTCTCTTGTCTTCTTGTCTGCTGTGGTGACTATTACGCATCAAGGAACGCAGGCCGTGGCGGCCTTGCTCGCGACTCGTCTCACTGGGCCTGACCCTCCCGGGTACTAAACTGGAACCTCAAGTCTCTGGAAATAAAGCATTTTAAGGAAACAGCTCTTTTCCTTGCTAAACACTTCACGGCCACCACCACTTATTCGACGTTCCTGCCTGAGCTCGCTACAGAGGGCCTTCGCCGAGCACGACAACATCCACGATACGTCGTCGCAGGGCTCCGGGCACGAGCCGGGATACAACACTTGTACGTGCGAGTTAATACTATTATGTTATATCGTCTTCCATCCGGTTGGAACTGTGCACAAATCTCACTTTCGGCTTCTTATAAACTGAACATCAAACAAGCAGTGAGTGATAGACTTGGGTTTTGACAGGACCTATACGTTTTGACAGGACCTACACGTTTTGACAGGACCTACACGTTTTGACAGGACCTATACGTTTTGACAGGACCTATACGTTTTGACAGGACCTATACGTTTTGACAGGACCTACACGTTTTGACAGGACCTACACGTTTTGACAGGACCTACACGTTTTGACAGGACCTACACGTTTTGACAGGACCTACACGTTTTGACAGGACCTACACGTTTTGACAGGACCTACACGTTTTGACAGGACCTACACGTTTTGACAGGACCTACACGTTTTGACAGGACCTACACGTTTTGACAGGACCTACACGTTTTGACAGGACCTACACGTTTTGACAGGACCTACACGTTTTGACAGGACCTACACGTTTTGACAGGACCTACACGTTTTGACAGGACCTACACGTTTTGACAGGACCTACACGTTTTGACAGGACCTACACGTTTTGACAGGACCTACACGTTTTGACAGGACCTACACGTTTTGACAGGACCTATACGTTTTGACAGGACCTACACGTTTTGACAGGACCTACACGTTTTGACAGGACCTATACGTTTTGACAGGACCTATACGTTTTGACAGGACCTACACGTTTTGACAGGACCTACACGTTTTGACAGGACCTATACGTTTTGACAGGACCTATACGTTTTGACAGGACCTATACGTTTTGACAGGACCTACACGTTTTGACAGGACCTATACGTTTTGACAGGACCTACACGTTTTGACAGGACCTACACGTTTTGACAGGACCTACACGTTTTGACAGGACCTACACGTTTTGACAGGACCTACACGTTTTGACAGGACCTACACGTTTTGACAGGACCTACACGTTTTGACAGGACCTACACGTTTTGACAGGACCTACACGTTTTGACAGGACCTACACGTTTTGACAGGACCTACACGTTTTGACAGGACCTACACGTTTTGACAGGACCTATACGTTTTGACAGGACCTACACGTTTTGACAGGACCTACACGTTTTGACAGGACCTACACGTTTTGACAGGACCTACACGTTTTGACAGGACCTAACGTTTTGACAGGACCTACACGTTTTGACAGGACCTACACGTTTTGACAGGACCTACACGTTTTGACAGGACCTAACGTTTTGACAGGACCTACACGTTTTGACAGGACCTACACGTTTTGACAGGACCTACACGTTTTGACAGGACCTATACGTTAAAGCCATTCACGAAGGTCCAGCATAATAGCTCTACCACTAGTGCCATGATCCGAGCTTTAGCCAGGGCTTCCAGTGTGCACAGCGAAGCACAAGTGCAACATCTGTACGAAGCACATTACTAGACTACGATACAAGCATCCATAAATACAATATCTGCAGGTTTTCTGTTTTATCGTGTCCCTGGAGCACGACAGATTTATCGCACATACAGCATGCATACGCCGGGACATACAGCGACAGCTGCCGTGCTCAGAGACACGAAGCAAGATACACGCCGTATATTGTGTTATTGTGTAAATCGCTGGAATTGCTGACACATACAGGCTCGTGGCATTTGTCTTGAAACTCTCCTCCAAATTTTCTCACAAACTCGAAGTGACGTCATTATCACACGTACTTGTCCATGTAGTATCAATTGTGTCCTGCAGAATATAAGAGTGTTGTCATGTCAATAAAACAGGTACTTGATGGACATCCTGTGCACCAATATTAATGCTACAAAGTCTGTGTCCCGCGACCGCTACTGTCAGTAACAACTGCAACATTCATCTGGTCTGTTCCACACGTAAATTGGCACTTTCATAAGTGTGTCCGTAAATAATCGCTGCTATTTTGATGTGCTATTAATGACAGCACGTTTACGGTGGTACACATCAGGTGGTACACATCAGGTGGTACACATCAGGTTGTACCGCCTTCAAGAGTCAGTTCATTCACAACAGAACTAGGCCATGTCTCTTTGTGTTCCTCAGCAAGGCAACTGTCACAGAATGTTTCGGCGAATGTAGATGTTCTATGTGATAACGCTGCCGTGCTGAAGGGCATAACAAAAGAGACACCCTGTACAAACAAGTGAACGTTACCCTTTGCGCTTTCCTCTTGTCCGCCCTCTGGTTTTGATGATAAATTCGACTGAAGTTGGACACGATGACAGGCACCGGCAAGGCAATGACGAGCACTCCGCTCAGCGAGCAGACTCCACCCACGATCTTGCCGGCGATGGTACCGGGCACCATGTCTCCATACCTGCGCAGTACAGCCGGGTGTGACACAGAGTACAGCAGACACACTCGATGTTCGTGACAGTGCGAACGATACGTCACGAACATCGGAATGCACGTGCAATGCACCAACAAACTTACAAAACATACCCACCAGTAATAAAATCACAAAATAACCTTGAAAAGCATAAGAAGCACGAAAGATTAATTTTACCAAAATACAAACAGTTTTCGGAAAAACAAAATACATTAAAAGACTGAAGGACAGGCTCATTACATAACTGACAAAAGCAGTCGTCAATGACAGACAGACCTTGACTGAGCTGAGAGTAATCTGCGCAATAGGGGAGAGGAAGAAGACGACTCACCAACCACAAGGTCTCGTTCCGATTCGCCGGAATTATTCACGAAAGGTCGAAACAATTATTTTAAAATCGGCGATCACGAAGCGTCAAAATCCTGAACATCGAGTTTCGCAAATTGCGAGCGGAGTGCTATAAACATGCATGTCGCCCAGTGACCTAGGATAAGTGTAAACGCTCGGGTGGATCCGTGATGGATCCAACGGCCCAGCCCGAAGTTCACGCGGGGTGTTGGTGTGTCGACACACTTCGCCCACTGCCTCATGTAACGTAACTGAAGTCACACCAACACATCACACTTCGCCCACTGCCTCATGTAACGTAACTGAAGTCACACCAACACATCACACTTCGCCCACTGCCTCATGTAACGTAACTGAAGTCACACCAACACATCACACTTCGCCCACTGCCTCATGTAACGTAACTGAAGTCACACCAACACTTCACACTTCGCCCACTGCCTCATGTAACGTAACTGAAGTCACACCAACACTTCACACTTCGCCCACTGCCTCATGTAACGTAACTGAAGTCACACCAACACATCACACTTCGCCCACTGCCTCATGTAACGTAACTGAAGTCACACCAACACATCACACTTCGCCCACTGCCTCATGTAACGTAACTGAAGTCACACCAACACTTCACACTTCGCCCACTGCCTCATGTAACGTAACTGAAGTCACACAACACTTCACACTTCGCCCACTGCCTCATGTAACGTAACTGAAGTCACAACAACACATCACACTTCGCCCACTGCCTCGTAACGTAACTGAGTCACACCAACACATCACACTTCGCCACGTCACTAACTGAAGTCACACCAACACATCACACTTCGCCCACTGCCTCATGTAACGTAACTGAAGTCACACCAACACATCACACTTCGCCCACTGCTCGAAACGTAACTGAAGTCACACCAACACTTCGCCCACTGCCTCATGTAACGTAACTGAAGTCACACCAACACTTCACACTTCGCCCACTGCCTCGTAACGTAACTGAAGTCACGCAGCAAATGGAAAACTAAAATATTTCTGTAAGTTTAAATGTCACTGTTGTTACACTGGAGAATATCACTTAAAAATAACACAGCACCCGGTACACATTGAATAGGAGGCTGGGTGGGCCCCAGAGCGGGTCTGGACGTTGTGGAGAAGAGAATTATCTAGCGGGAATCGAGTCCCAGACTGTTCAGCGCGTAGCCTGGTCACTATACTGACTGAGCTAACTCTGGCGGACAACTATGGAAACAAAATGAATACAAGATGAATAAATACGAAACGTCAGTTCACATAAAGGTCCACACGTGGACAGTAAAGGTCCACACGTGGACAGATAAAGGAAATTATAAAATGTACTTGCAGAGGAAAACGGGCTGCCAAACTGAAGACAGACTATTTCGACATTAAAAAGTTTCTTGTATTCGGCACATCAAAATGCAGTGCAATGGCCTAGCGGACCTGCCGAGACCAACAACAGTCAGCTTTGTGTGCATACGGACACTGACACTGACACTGACACTGACACTCAGCAAGCCAAGCCTTTTACCACAGACGGGTTTCGGTTCTGTTCATCATCATCATCTGTGTCGCTGTATAATACTGACAACTGCATGTCGCTGTATAATACTGACAACTTCATGTCGCTGTATAATACTGACAACTGCATGTCGCTGTATAATACTGACAACTTCATGTCGCTGTATAATACTGACAACTGCATGTCGCTGTATAATACTGACTTCATGTCGCTGTATAATACTGACAACTTCATGTCGCTGTATAATACTGACAACTGCATGTCGCTGTATAATACTGACAACTTCATGTCGCTGTATAATACTGACAACTTCATGTCGCTGTATAATACTGACAACTGCATGTCGCGACATCATTAACAGTTATAGTACAAGGATTAATAGAATTAAAACTATAATTAAGTAGTCTAGTAATTAAGTAGTTAAGTAATTAAGTAGTTAAGTAATTAAGTAGTTAAGCCCCCATGGCTCAGTTTGTTGTCTCTCTTATTTTATTGTATTTATAGGACATTACGTGTTTTAATATTACTTGTCTGTTTGTACACTTGTGTGTTGGCAGTAATCACAAGCAGCCACCTGTCAGTATCCACTAAATACCAAAACACTGTACGCTGATACTTCAACCTCGTCAGATACTCAACGAACGCGATCTATAATACTTATTGTCACTCTTGCTGTTTATATAACATTTATGCGTTTAATTGCGTCTTGCCGCTCTCCGTCATTTCCCTCATTGTCACTCCGTTTTCATTTCCGTTTCTGTGAAGTGCTCTGCATGTTTTTCTTCTAGTACCAATCGCGGTTTTCTCCAGCTCTCCTTTTCCCGCTGCTGGCCTACGCTCGATCCAGCACACGTTACAATCTGTACACGTGTTGCTGTACATCCGCGCGGTCTTGCCTGCTGCGACAGTATGTGAGGGTTACAGTCTAGGTCGGTCCATGTGGGATTTGTGGTAGACAAAGAGGCACTGAGACAGGTTTTTCTTCTAGCACTTCAAATTTCCCCGTCAGTGACATTCCTTCAATTTTCACGCTCATTTGCCTAACGCCGAAAACACAAAGCTTAGTTTAATGACGCACTACGAGACGAAATGTATGTACTAAGCCTGTGGCGATTTAAACTCGTTCAGCATAAATCCCACGAGCGAGCTTCTGACAACAGTGGAGCACACAGCTGCTGTTGCGGTCCGGCCGGGGACGACGTGTGTGTCTGCTGCAGATCGATGCCAGCCAGCTTACAAACCAAACAGTGCCCGGATGTAACT
Organism: Reticulitermes speratus; assembly: GCA_021186555.1. Taxonomy (NCBI): domain Eukaryota; kingdom Metazoa; phylum Arthropoda; class Insecta; order Blattodea; family Rhinotermitidae; genus Reticulitermes; species Reticulitermes speratus. The sequence continues at coordinate 102,014 of JAJKFL010000014.1, forward strand.
GTCTGCCTCTCTACATTCCCTGACACACCTCCAGGTCAACTATTTCTTCCACTTTTACAAGTCGCCCCCACCCCCCCACCCCCCTCAGATCAGTCGTCCCAAATGAACAGTTGCACTTCTTAATCAACAAAAATCCGTCTAACACAACTTTGGTTACTTACTTGTTTACTGCGGGCGGTCAGCAATCGGCTACACGTTTCGACCGTTCATGCGGTCATCTTCAGGCCGTGTTTTTACAAGAAGCAAATGTAAAGACTGTTCACCGGTACCTGCATGCGAACACTCAGGTTTCAGTATTTTATCGAAATTTATTCTGATGCGTCAGTTTTATTCTCCCTGCGAGTTTGAAAATTGCACGTAGCGGTAAACAGTTTTTCTCCATTTTTCCTTGCAAAAACACGGCCTGAAGATGACCGCATAAACGGTCGAAACGTGTAGCCGATTGCTGACCAGCCGCAGTAGACAAGTAAGTAACCAAAGGTGTGTTACACGGACGATTCCTTGCTTAATTTATCTGATACACAACAGGATGACCAACATGACAGTTGTACTGCTGGCGGCGGTACTTGATGAAACACGACAACAACTTGTATAATCCCAGAGCAGCTCCAGATGTTATTGAGCACAGTGCTAACAACAGAAGAAACGAAAACTTGCTGGATCCTTGCGGTAACCTTGCGGCCATCCGGGTTCCAAGTCCGTAAGTTCAAATCACCAGCCTAGAGACAAATAAACGCTGAAGGGAAAGGTCTGATGAAGATTCGCTTACAGCGGAATGCCCACGTGTATCCAGCCGCGATATTTCACGACACATCTAGGTTGTATACTGAGAGGAGTGTGTTTACTGCGCGGTGGACTGTATTTATGTGTTTTGTGTGATCTCAGAACAATCAGCGATTATTTCACTGTACAACATTAACTGACTGGTTTGTGTAACTGAGACGGAGTGTGTTTACTGCGCGGTACGGACTGTATTTATGTGTTTTGTGTGGATCTCAGAACAAACAGCGATTATTTCACTGTACAACATTAACTGACTGGTTTGTATAACTGAGACGGAGTGTGTTTACTGCGCGGTACGGACTGTATTTATGTGTTTTGTGTGGATCTCAGAACAACAGCGATTATTTCACTGTACAACATTAACTGACTGGTTTGTATAACTGAGACGGAGTGTGTTTACTGCGCGGTACGGACTGAGGCTTTATATGTCATTCAGGTTAAGGGTAGCTTTCAGTTTTTCTCCCAGTACTTCAGTTTCCCCCTGTCAGTATCACTCCATCAATTCTCCATACTCATCTTCATCTACACATTGCTCTCACCAGAAGGACCATGCAAAAGCTCTTTTAGAAATCGGGGAGGACTGGATAGAAAAGTACTTTCGATCAGCCAATACAAGGTTAAGAATATATTTTTCTTAAAATGTCCAACAAGGTATGACCATGCCATCTGTCGGCAGTTCCATGTAACTAACTAGCTTATCGAAGGCTAGCACTTGTGTATTATTCCTTTTTGCGCTTCGTGTTTCAATAAATCACGGCGTAAACACATCTGCTGCCCGAGGAAACTTTATTTCCACTCATCCTAAATATAAACTGGACTCCACAATAAGAAAGTTCCCTTCACATTCACTGGCAGACTGTAAGCTATATTTGACTGCGCAGATCTGCTTTTATATCGCACTGAAAGTACAGCTACAAATTGACTGAGGTCTTATTTAACAGGCATGAAGCAAAATGTTGAAATACAGCCGTCAATGCAAGGGGAAGACGTAACAGGAGACTGAGAACACTTCCTAATGAGGAGCTTCATGAGTTGTACTGCTCACTAAATATTATTCGGGTGATCAAACAAAAGGGATGAGACGGGCGGGGAATGTGGAGTGAGGGGAAAACTGAACTACTTGGGAGAAAGCCCTGTCCCAGTGCTACTTTGTCCACCACAAATCCCACATGGCGCGCCAGGCCTCCGCTGTGACAGGCCGGCCTATTTTCGTTTCTTCATGTCTTATGCTGCAATCACTGCACATCTGCTGTCATGCCTCAGCCTCTTGCTTGCCGTTTATTCTAAAGTCTGAAACTAAACAGTAACACAGTTTAGACAGTTAGTTTAATCCCAAGACATTCATTCCGCAGTCTGTCTTACGACAGGTCCGTAGCCTCTTCCAAAGCGAGTTCTCCACACAGTGCGATCTAGTGCTTCCTCTTTCAATTTCCAGTATCTTCTCTTTTCCTTAAGGTCATCCAGTAGCTGCCTACGCCTTATTCCTCGTCTTCCCATCATTTCTATCCTTCCTTCTTTCTTCCTTCTAACTTTCCTTCAATCACGTGTTCAATACCAAGACAGTTATCAAAAATTTGAACAAACGTCTTATTGCTGTCATTGGGTTTTACTGAGACACAGTTTTGGATGCCATTACAGAGTTTGATAAAAGACAGCTGACGAACCCAATGTATTTCTCGACGTCTGTCTACAGAAATGACTTTGGTTAGTTGCTTGGTTCATTCACGAATTTCCTGCAAACGCGCGGGAAATGGTGTGACGCCTGTTTCTGGAGACCGCGTCGCTACAGCGGTTAGACGTCTGTACAAAAACTGAAAGAACCAACAAGTGTGTGCACTGGTTGCGTACGTGTCTGTTGGGCAATATGCAAAAACATTAATGAGTCGTGGTGAAGGAACATTACCAGTTAAGCCACCTAAAAGCCTTACAATCTTCAACCACAAAGTCTGTCGTACCGCAAAAACAGAGGAAAATAAAACTAGCGTTTAATAAAGCATCACAGTAGACACTGAGGATATGCCACCGTGTATATATCGGCCAGTAGACACTGAGGATATGCCACCGTGTATATATCGGCCAGTGACACTGAGGATATGCCACCGTGTATATATCGGCCAGTAGACACTGAGGATATGCCACCGTGTATATATCGGCCAGTAGACACTGAGGATATGCCACCGATTTGCCAGTTGGACTGAGGATCATCCCGTGATATTCGAAGAACACGATATGCCACCGTTATAAATCGGCAACTATTCAACAATATCGCCACCGGATATATCGCCAGTAACGCCTGATGTTAGAACCACGTGTGAAACCTCCACATAACACTTGAGACACTCCGCACCTATATACTCGCCTACAAAGATACCCCCATATTGTTCAGTAAAGAGAAGCCCGTAGATATAACGTCATCAACATGAGGTTGCCACGTTATATATGGCTGCACTGAGATATGACAGCAGATTAAGTTTGGGGCATTAGGTACGACTGTGGATGCCAACGTAGTAATCGGCCGTGACACAAAATGCCAAGAACGCCATGTAAGCAATGAGGAAGCACATCTTATCGGAGTGCATATATGTCTCTCGATGTATTTATTCGGCATCATGAAACCACTGCTTTCGGCAGAGACACTTGGTATCCACCATGATAATCCCGATGTACATTAATTGACAGTACAAATCGCAGAATGACGGAATATTCAATGTAATATGTCCTAAGATTTGAGAAAACCTGTATAAATCGCCAGCACTAGAGATATCAAACCGTTAAATCGCCATAAATGAATATGCAACGTTTATTTTCCAATAAATAATATGCACTTATTTGGTGCACTAAATGACTTATATATGCCTGAACACAGGTATCAGTGTATATACCCGTGGACACTGAGATAATCAACCTGATGACTGGCGTGGACTGGATAGCCAGTGTGGTTCAACTGCGCAGTACACTGTGGATCTCATCGTGATCTCGGCGAACACAGGATATGAGGTGAAACAATGGCAGTTAAATAGGAGACAAGTAAAATCGAAGTCCAGGAACATCGAGATGCATTGTATTGCTTTGTCCGCGAGACACTAAACCACTGTATAATTACATGCTGCATCAACTCCTTTGAGGATAGCCAAAGGTATTTATCACAAAAACTAGATGTCCTTATAACGCCACTTAGATACTGAATATCCATTATAAGCCAGTATTTCAAATGCTTATTTGAGGCTTGCCAACAATTCACTCTATTCGTCATTTACGCATTTGATATGCACCTGTATAAACCGCCAGTAGACACTGAGGATATGCCACCGTGTATATATCGGCCAGTAGACACTGAGGATATGCCACCGTGTATATATCGGCCAGTACACTGAGGATATGCCACCGTGTACATATCGGCCAGTAGACACTGAGGATATGCCACCGTGTATATATCGGCCAGTAGACACTGAGGATATGCCACCGTGTATATATCGGCCAGTAGACACTGAGGATATGCCACCGTGTATATATCGGCCAGTAGACACTGAGGATATGCCACCGTGTATATAATCGGCCAGTAGACACTGAGGATATGCCACCGTGTATATATCGGCCAGTAGACACTGAGGATATGCCACCGTGTCGTTGGGCGAGCAGCTCCTGATGTTTCGAAGAAACGTAGCGGCTTATAAACGTCGGCAACTATTCAACAAACGACGCACACATCATATCGCAGAACGCCTGGATGTTCAGAAACATCGCTGTGAGAACCTCCACACTAACACTTGAGACACTCCTGCACACAACTCATACCCCCCCCCCCCTAACAAAAGACGTTTTGTTCAAGAAAAGAGCCCGCTAAGATATGCAACTTCATTCATCAGACGTCTGTCTTGTCTTAGATGCTCTCTGGTTATGAATAGAAGATTAAGTGGGTTACTTAGGTACGTCTGTGGGGTGCCAAGTAGCTTAGGGCCTGACAACAAAAGCAAGACACAATGTGATGCAAATGGAAGCAATCATATCGAGTTGCATTATGTCTCTCTGAAGTACTTTGATTGAGGGCATCAGAAACATGCTTCCTAGCAGAACTCTGTTTTCCCATGCATAATCCCGATGTTCGTGATTAATTTGCACAGACAAAATCGTCAAGAATGACGGAATCCATTTTCAATGTAAATGTCCTAATTGATTTCAAAAACTTATGAAAAGCCAGCACTAAAAATATAAAAAACCTTAAAATGCATGAAAAATATGAAAGTTTTTTTTAATAAAATACAGACTTTTTGGTGGCATAAATACTTTACATGACTGAACACAGGTACAGTTTCATAAAGTACGAAAGTAATCAAACTGACTGAGCTGAGCGTGGTCTGCGTACTAGGACAGTGTGGTTGGCACACTCGACAGTCACGTGGTCTCATCGCGATTCGTGGGAAACAGTCATGAAAGGTCGAAACAATGGCATTAAATAGGAGACAAGAAAAATCGAAGTCCACGAACATCGAGACTGCATTGTATCTGCTTTGTCCGCGGGCACAAACACACTGTATAGATTACATGCTGCATCATCTCCTTAGCAACGGCTAGCCCAAAGTTCTGTCATCCACAAAAACTAATGTCTTTATAACCCACTTAGTACTAACATCCATTTAAGCTCAGTTATTTCAAACTGCTTCTTTGAGGCTTTCCAAACAAATTTTCATCTATTCTCATTTACGCCATTTGTGCTGCATGTTAAACACGCCACATAATTATTTCCAAAAACTCCTATATAGTATAAATAAAGGCTTAAAATTAAGAAGTCACGCAATTTTCTGCATCATTCAGTCACTTGTACTTTCGAGGTTTCAAAATGTTTCACTTAGAACTACCGGCTGAAATTCTCTCAACACGTTTTTTATGGTTTTTATGAAAGACATCAATGAGTCCGGCGTGCATCTACAGCTGCTACAGACACTTACTGACATCTACAGCTGCTACAGACACTTACTGACATCTACAGCTGCTACACACACACACTGATATCTACAGCTGCTACACACACACACACTGACATCTACAGCTGCTACACACACACACACTGACATCTACAGCTGCTACACACACACACACACTGACATCTACAGCTGCTACACACACACACACTGACATCTACAGCTGCTACACACACACACTGACATCTACAGCTGCTACACACACACACACTGACATCTACAGCTGCTACACACACACACTGACATCTACAGCTGCTACACACACACACACACTGACATCTACAGCTGCTACACACACACACTGACATCTACAGCTGCTACACACACACACACACACTGACATCTACAGCTGCTACACACACTGACTGACATCTACAGCTGCTACACACTGACTGACATCTACAGCTGCTACACACACTGACTGACATCTACAGCTGCTACACACTGACTGACATCTACAGCTGCTACACACACACACTGACATCTACAGCTGCTACAACACACACACACTGACATCTACAGCTTCTACACACACACACTGACATCTACAGCTGCTACACACACACACTGACATCTACAGCTGCTACACACACTGACTGACATCTACAGCTGCTACACACACTGACTGACATCTACAGCTGCTACACACGTTGACTGACATCTACAGCTGCTACACACACACTGACATCTACAGCTGCTACACACACTTACTGACATCTACAGCTGCTACACACACTGACTGACATCTACAGCTGCTACACACACACTGACATCTACAGCTGCTACACACACACTGACATCTACAGCTGCTACACACTGACTGACATCTACAGCTGCTACACACACACACTGACATCTACAGCTGCTACACACACACACACTGACATCTACAGCTGCTACACACACACACTGACATCTACAGCTGCTACCAACACACACACACTGACATCTACAGCTGCTACACAACTGATGACATCTACAGCTGCTACACACTGACTGACATCTACAGCTGCTACACACACTGACTGACATCTACAGCTGCTACACACACTGACTGACATCTACAGCTGCTACACACACACACTGACATCTACAGCTGCTACACACACACACACTGACATCTACAGCTGCTACACACACACACTGACATCTACAGCTCTACACACACGACATCTACACTGTACACACTACTGACATGCTACAGCTCACACCACACTGACATCTACAGCTGCTACACACACTGACTGACATCTACAGCTGCTACACACACTGACTGACATCTACAGCTGCTACACACACTTGACTGACATCTACAGCTGCTACACACACACTGACATCTACAGCTGCTACACACACTGACTGACATCTACAGCTGCTACACACACTGACTGACATCTACAGCTGCTACACACACTGACTGACATCTACAGCTGCTACACACACACTGACATCTACAGCTGCTACACACAACAACTGACATCTACAGCTGCTACACACACACTGACTGACATCTACAGCTGCTAACACACTGACTGACATCTACAGCTGCTACACACACACTGACATCTACAGCTGCTACACACACACACTGACATCTACAGCTGCTACACACACTGACTGACATCTACAGCTGCTCACACACACATCACACTGACATCTACAGCTGCTACACACACCAGCACTGACATCTACAGCTGCTACACAACACACACTGACATCTACAGCTCTACACACACACTGACATCTACAGCTGCTACACACACACACTGACATCTACAGCTGCTACACACACTGACTGACATCTACAGCTGCTACACACACTGACTGAATCTAAGCTCTAACAGACTGCACTTACAGCGTACACACACTACTGACATCTACAGCTGCTACACACACTACTGACATCTACAGCTGCTAAACTGACTACATCTACACTGAACTGACTGAATCTACAGCTGCTACACACACTGACTGACATCTACAGCTGCTACAACACTGACTGACATCTACAGCTGCTACACACAAGACAACATGTAAAATGATGAAGAATAACTTCCAAAAGACACTTCAATTTCTGACAAAGATTTTTCGTGATTTTACTCACATTCACAAACCTTTACGGAATCTATGAAACTTTACACAGAAACAGCCAAGATATTGCACGTGCCCATTTGTTATTTGCTGTGTATTTTCTCGAGATGCTTCCACAAGCAACATTATACAAGTCACTAGCAGTGCAACGTACAGAGTGATCCAAAAGAATGTTAACATTTTAATGCTACTTTTTGTCTGCAGGTCTTGTTGATTGAGAAGCGTTATCACGGCGACCAGATTGGCTTCGGAGCAGCAAAGCAAGGCTAAAATTGGCAGACATTCCTTCATCCAGGCTGTTACGAAGTCAGTCTGGCTGCCATGGCAATAGTTCAGTCAACAAAACCTGTACAAGCAAAACTCCATACAAGTGTTATACTTTTTTAATCATCCTGTATTGTACCTATTTATATGAAGGGTGATAAAACAGATTGCAGTAATTATCGAGGCATATCACTTTTGTCAACCACATACAACATTCTTCTGTCAAGGTTAACTCCATATGCAGAGGAAATTATTGGGGAGCAGCGGTGTGGATTTAGATGTAACAGGTTGACTGCTGATCGTATATTGTGCATTGGTCAGATACTTGAGAAAAAATGAGAATACAACGAGGCAGTGCATCAGCTATTTATAGACTTCAAGAAAGCCTATGATTCAGTTAGGAGGGAGGTCTTGTATAATATTCTCATTGAGTTTGGTATCCCTATGAAACTAGTAAGGCTAGTAAAAATGTGTCTAAATGAAACCTACAGCAGAGTGCGGGTAGGCAAAAATTTGTCTGACACAGTTACTGTTAAGAATGGTTTGAAACAAGGAGATGCTTTATCGCCATTGCTTTTCAACTTTGCTTTGGAATATGCCATTAGGAGGGTTCAGGCAAACCAGGAGGGCTTGAAATTAAATGGTACACATCAGCTTGTGGTTTATGGTGATGATGGTAATATATTGGGCGGAAGTGTACATGCTATAAAGAGAAACACAGAAGCTTTGGTAGTCGCTAGTAAGGAGATTGGTCTAGAAGTAAATGCTGAGAAAACTAAGTACATGGTCATGTCTGGAGATGAGAATGCAGGACAGCAGAACTAAGTACATGGTCATGTCTGGAGATGAGAATGCAGGACAGCAGAACTAAGTACGTGGTCATGTCTGGAGATGAGAATGCAGGACAGCAGAACTAAGTACATGGTCATGTCTGGAGATGAGAATGCAGGACAGCAGAACTAAGTACGTGGTCATGTCTGGAGATGAGAATGCAGGACAGCAGAACTAAGTACATGGTCATGTCTGGAGATGAGAATGCAGGACAGCAGAACTAAGTACGTGGTCATGTCTGGAGATCAGAATGTGGGACAGCAGAACTAAGTACATGGTCATGTCTGGAGATCAGAATAGAATGCAGGACAGCAGAACTAAGTACATGGTCATGTCTGGAGATCGGAATGTGGGACAGCAGAACTAAGTACATGGTCATGTCTGGAGATCGGAATGTGGGACAGCAGAACTAAGTACATGGTCATGTCTGGAGATGAGAATGCAGGACAGCAGAACTAAGTACATGGTCATGTCTGGAGATGAGAATGCAGGACAGCGGAACTAAGTACGTGGTCATGTCTGGAGATCAGAATGTGGGGCAGCAGAACTAAGTACATGGTCATGCCTGGAGATCAGAATAGAATGCAGGACAGCAGAACTAAGTACATGGTCATGTCTGGAGATCAGAATGTGGGACAGCAGAACTAAGTACATGGTCATGTCTGGAGATCAGAATAGAATGCAGGACAGCAGAACTAAGTACATGGTCATGTCTGGAGATCAGAATGCAGGACAAAATGACAACATAAAGTCAGATAATAAATTGTTTGAAAGGGTGGAACAGTTCAAATATTTGGGAACAACCGTAACGAATCGAAATTCCATTCAGGAAGAATTTAAGAGCAGATTGAAGTCACGTAATGCTTGTTATCATTTGGTGCAGCATCTTGTGTCTTGCAGTTTGCTATCCAAAAATACAAACATTAAGATATACAGAACTGTAATTTTGTTGTTGTTTTGTATAGTTGTGAAACTTGGTCTCTCACACTGAGGGAGGAACATAGGCTGAGGGTGTTCGAGAATAGGGTGCTGAGGAGGATATTTGGGTCTAAGAGGGACGGGGTAACAGGGGAGTGGAAAAGACTACATAACAAGGAGCTTAATGATCTGTACTCATCACCAAATATTGTTCGGGTGATCAAATCGAGAAGAATGAGGTGGGCGGGGCATGTAGCACGTATGGGTGAGGGGAGAAGTGCATATAGGGTTTTGGTGGGGAGACCTGAGGGAAGGAGACCACTTGGAAGACCCAGGCTTAGATGGGAGGATAATATTAAAATGGATCTTCAAGAAGTGGGATGGAGGGCATGGATTGGATTGATATGGCTCAGGATAGGGACAGGTGGCGGGCTGTTGTGAGTGCGGTAATGAACCTTCGGGTTCCATAAAACGCGGGGAATTTCTTGACTACCTGACGACCTGTTAGCTTCTCAAGAAGGACTCTGCTCCATGGAGTTAGTTAGTTAGTTAGTTAGTTAGTATATGAACACGCCACAGGAGGGTGTGGCTGGCAGTCATGTGTAAATTACAGTTTATTGGTCTCCACTGCACGCAAGGGTGGTTCAGTCTGACTTCAGTCAAAACTTACGACTCTACTTACAAGGAGTGTTGCCTGACGGGGCAGTAAATTCTGAATAATTTGTGTAACACTCAGCCTTGCCAGATGGGGATTACAGACGTTTCGGTGCATGGAGAAAGGGAAAGCAACTGACAGTCTTACTCAGTTTCCTGACGCTTGTCTGGATTACTCGCAAAAAATGACGCAATATTTAAGTGCGAGGAGCTTCTAGCATTGAAACCTGAAGCACCTGAAGATCTGACGTCAACACAGCCGTGCTGCTGAAGGGTCAACTGTTGCGTATCGTTGGAGTGGGCAAAATGAGAGTTAACACTTATGCCTTACACCAGGTTCGAAGCCCTTCAGGGACAATGGTCACGCCAAATGAGGCTCAAACTGATCACAATTCAGACCTCGTCACGGACACAAGTCCTCCTGCACGAGGCTCAAACTGATCACAATTCAGACCTCGTCACGGACACAAGTCCTCCTGCACGAGGCTCAAACTGATCACAATTCAGACCTCGTCACGGACACAAGTCCTCCTGCACGAGGCTCAAACTGATCACAATTCAGACCTCGTCACCGACACAAGTCCTCCTGCATGAGGCTCAAACTGATCACAATTCAGACCTCGTCACGGACACAAGTCCTCCTGCACGAGGCTCAAACTGATCACAATTCAGACCTCGTCACGGACACAAGTCCTCCTGCATGAGGCTCAAACTGATCACAATTCAGACCTCGTCACGGACACAAGTCCTCCTGCACGAGGCTCAAACTGATCACAATTCAGACCTCGTCACGGACACAAGTCCTCCTGCACGAGGCTCAAACTGATCACAATTCAGACCTCGTCACCGACACAAGTCCTCCTGCATGAGGCTCAAACTGATCACAATTCAGACCTCGTCACGGACACAAGTCCTCCTGCACGAGGCTCAAACTGATCACAATTCAGACCTCGTCACGGACACAAGTCCTCCTGCACGAGGCTCAAACTGATCACAATTCAGACCTCGTCACCGACACAAGTCCTCCTGCATGAGGCTCAAACTGATCACAATTCAGACCTCGTCACGGACACAAGTCCTCCTGCACGAGGCTCAAACTGATCACAATTCAGACCTCGTCACGGACACAAGTCCTCCTGCACGAGGCTCAAACTGATCACAATTCAGACCTCGTCACGGACACAAGTCCTCCTGCATGAGGCTCAAACTGATCACAATTCAGACCTCGTCACGGACACAAGTCCTCCTGCACGAGGCTCAAACTGATCACAATTCAGACCTCGTCACGGACACAAGTCCTCCTGCACGAGGCTCAAACTAATCACAATTCAGACCTCGTCACGGACACAAGTCCTCCTGCACGAGGCTCAAACTGATCACAATTCAGACCTCGTCATGGACACAAGTCCTCCTGCACGAGGATCAAACTGATCACAATTCAGACCTCGTCACGGACACAAGTCCTCCTGCATGAGGCTCAAACTGATCACAATTCAGACCTCATCACGGACACAAGTCCTCCTGCATGAGGCTCAAACTGATCACAATTCAGACCACGTCACGGACACCAGTCCTCCTGCATGTGGCTCAAACCGATCACAATTCAGACCTCGTCACGGACACCAGTCCTCCTGCATGAGGCTCAAACCGATCACAATTCAGACCTCGTCACGGACACAAGTCCTCATGCACGAGGCTCAAACTGATCACAATTCAGACCTCGTCACGAACACAAGTCCTCCTACACGAGGCTCAAACTGATCACAATTCAGACCTCGTCACGGACACCAGTCCTCCTGCATGAGGCTCAAACCGATCACAATTCAGACCTCGTCACGGACACCAGTCCTCCTGCATGAGGCTCAAACCTTGTGCTTAGCCACAGTGTGAGATGTGAACTGTCGTATTACAGCTGAAAATAAGGCTGGGACAGTGACAATGCGACTACTTGTGCTTAGCCACAGTGTGAGATGTGAACTGTCGTATTACAGCTGAAAATATGGCTGGGACAGTGACAATGCGACTACTTGTGCTTAGCCACAGTGTTAGATGTGAACTGTCGTATTACAGCTGAAAATATGGCTGGGACAGTGACAATGCGACTACTTGTGCTTAGCCACAGTGTGAGATGTGAACTGTCGTATTACAGCTGAAAATATGGCTGGGACAGTGACAATGCGACTACTTGTGCTTAGCCACAGTGTTAGATGTGAACTGTCGTATTACAGCTGAAAATATGGCTGGGACAGTGACAATGCGACTACTTGTGCTTAGCCACAGTGTTAGATGTGAACTGTCGTATTACAGCTGAAAATATGGCTGGGACAGTGACAATGCGACTACTTGTGCTTAGCCACAGTGTGAGATGTGAACTGTCGTATTACAGCTGAAAATATGGCTGGGACAGTGACAATGCGACTACTTGTGCTTAGCCACAGTGTGAGATGTGAACTGTCGTATTACAGCT